>JBBYHH010043644.1:0-16090 GCA_038382905.1 Daphne laureola
TTCTGGTTAAAACTCTGTAATGACTCATTGGGATTTATCTAAGGGAAAGTTTTAATTTAGTCAGTTTTCTGGGAACCGAAACTCTGATGTATTCCGTTCTGACGTCACCAGCCGCAATATAAGAGTAAGTTAAGCTTCCGCACTAGCGATCACGACGGACGGTGGTGACATTTGGTAAGCCACGCACTAGATTCTTCTTGGCCATATTGGATATGGTATACATACTTGCATGTCCAACCCTTTTGTGCCATAGATAACCTTCATATTTGTTAGCAGCAATAAAGCACTTTATATTTAAGGTATATAAATCATCAAAATCAATAGTATAAACATTTTCACACCTTCTGCCAACAAACAAAGTCTTATTTGACCTTTTGTCAATTACAGGACATAGTTCACGTTCAAATACTACTTTGTACCCTGTACCACACAGTTAGCTAATGATTATAAGGTTGTGCATCAAGCCATTTACTAGTAGCACATTGTTAATAGTGAAGGAAACATTCTTACCAATCTTCCTAACACCAACAACTTTACCTTTGTTGTTGTCTCCAAAGAAAATTGTACCTCCTTCTTTGTGGATGAGATTGAAAAATTTGTGTTTATCTCCTGTCATGTGTCTTGAGCATTCACTATCCAGGTGTCAAGTCTCCTTCATTGTTACCTATCAACACATTGATAAACTTAACTCACCTTCGAAACCCACTTTTTGGTTCCAAGCTTGTTAGTAGCAGTTTTAATGACCCAAATCTGTTTAACACCAGATATAGCCTTTTTGTTCCTAAATAAACAGTCCTGGGTAGAATGCCCTTTCTTGTGACAGAGATGGCAAATAATATAAGTAGTGCTTGAAAACTCATTTTTGAAACATACTTGCTTTCTATTTGGTTGATAACCAATACCAGCCTTGTCATAAATATCTTTTTAGTTACCAAGTAGCATATTCAAGTTCTTTTCTCCGTCAACAAATCTTGCTAAATAATTTGAAAGAGCTTCATTTTTTTAATTTTAGACTTGACACTTCTCTCACTAGATTAGTATTTTCAACTTTCAGTCTTTTGACAAGAGATTCATACTCTTTGCATAAGATTGTAAGTTCTGCTACCATATCAATGTGTTGATAAATACTAGAGCAAGATGATTCAGAAGATTCTGATACCTGTTTATCTTACTTAGCCATCATGTAGTAGATATCTTCTCTGTCGTCGAACCATTCTTCCTCTTTGGTTGTAGGGGATGTCATATATATGGAGATCACATCTCCTTTTTCTGTGGATGATGAGTCCCAGTTTTGAACTATCTCTTCTGATTTGATTGAGCCAACTTGTTCAGATTCTTTAGAGTCATTTGAGGAGACTGATTCTTCCCTCTCATATTTATTGATTAATGCTTTCTAAATTTTTTGTGCATTGTCACAAGTATAGACAATGTTAGTAACTTGAGGAGTTAGAGCACATAATAAAATGTTTATTGTGTTTGCATTGAGATAACAATTGTTATCATCTTCAGGGTTGTATTCTCGTTGTATTCTCTGAGTGGTTTTGATGGAATGACTATAGGTCCATCATCAATGTTTCTCTCGAGTTGATAATCTTGAGTCTTGATGTACATTTTCATTCTCTTCCACCAATTGAAATTTACAGAATTAAATAGGGAGGTCAAAACACACTTTATCCTTCATATGAAAATGCTATGATCTTTATGTTTTAAGCCGTGAGGTTTGAAGAATTTGAGCAACGTGCTCTGATATCAATTGTAGACCCAAATATAGTCAAGATGGGAGGTGAATTGGCTTATAAAACAATTTAAATCACTTGCTAGTTTTGAAACCATAACACTTGAAAAACCTGTTGAAAAACCTATTATTGATAAGCTGATTTTAAAAAACCAAAACACTTTAAAACAAACACATCTGGTGAGGTTAGTGGATCTGGTAGTGCTTTTGATTCCCTCCTTCAACAAATTCGAACAAAACGAATCCATATCTGGTTGTTAGCGTCGCCGGGCAATCTCCAAGCCAAATCCGGTGACCTCGTGAATCGTGTCCTTCAACTTGTGGAAACCATGCCATAAAGTAGCCCTTGTTTTCTCGATCAGCTCTACTCATGAAATCGGAGCTTGAAAGGGTTCTTGGTTTTTAACGGTTTCATGAATCAAGGGTGGTTCTATTGGGATGGGTGTGGGATGAACAACCAAGGTTAAATGTGCCGGATGAACAACGATACGTGTCGGATGAAGAACGATACGTGTCAGATGAACAAGGTTAAATGTGAAACAACGTTTAAACGAGTAAAAACAACGTTTAAATGAGTAACGAAAAAACACATAACATTTTTATTTTCATCACTATTTTTCTTGAATTTGATACATAATTAACCTCAAGTTAACAACATAAAAGAAGGATAATCACCACAATCAAAGATGTTCAAATTTAGTTGCTCAAAAGTGAGATTCAAACAACTATTTAACTTTCAATAAGTTACATTATGCTTTCCTTAAAACCTATCATTACACAATCACTAATACAGAGTTAATTGAAACAATTAATTGTTCCAACCTGTCCATAATGTAATTTACTTATAGAAGTTCACTTAAATTTAATTTTCTACAACATCTTGCAGTATAAATAAGGTTGAATATGATAAAAATGACAAATGCTTTTATGCCAACAAAAATAACATTTGGGGTTAAACAAACGAAAAACGTTTGGGATTAAATAAAAACGTTGGGCTCAATTCAAAGAGTTTCGATATATGTAAGAAATTAATTACTAGCACTCAATTACACCGACTAACAATAATTATCACTAAAATTAATAAATTAATAATACAAATTGATAAACTAATAACACAAACTAAACTACTAGGATTAAAATGTAAGTTTTATGAGAGACGGAGGGTTGGTCCTCCGGTCTGCACGAAATGCAACTACTGCTGTTTCTATAAATAAATGGTTGTTGTCAAAAGGACCTGTTGGTACTTGGTAGTAGCCTAATTGAGCCAAGCAAAAATTGGTCAACCTTTGCCTTTTCTGCAATATTCTGTTGGATTCTTATTTTGTTTTCTTCCTTCCATTTCCAGTTGCTGGTCAGCTGAGTAACTCTCGAAATCCAAACGCAAGAGAGCCCTATCTAGCCGCACAAAATAGACTTGCTTTTACATCAATTTTTGGAGAACAAAAACTTTGAAATTTGCAATGTTTAATCATATTAAAAAACTGATATATTTTCTGAGAAAATTATATATATATGTGTGTGTGTTGCGAACATTCTGAAGAAAAGTCTTTTTTTTTTTTGGATAAATGGAGGGTAAATATATGAGAGAGAATATAGGAGGAAAGGTTTAAGTTTAAAAAAACTGTGAATTCCTTGCCTAAAAAACACAAAAAATAAACCTCCTTCTCATCTCATGATCACTTTGATTGGGGTCGTCACTCCCAATATTTTTTAAATGATAGGATATATAGTATATATTTTTATACATTAGAAAATTAATTTAAATTTTATGTATAAATTAAATTCAATGTATAGATTTATACACTATAATTTATATTCCCTCAATTCTAAAATTATTGAAATGTTTGACTTTTGATATTCATTTGACTTCAATTTATCTATATTATTCTATTTTAGAAAAAATATAAATAAAATACGTTTGTAAAATAGACACATCAAATTTTTCGTTTGTATACAAAAGTCTTAAATTTATATTTCAAAATGATTGAAAAATAAAATCATAAATTAAATATTAAAAAATAAACATTTCAATATTTTTAGGATGTAGTGAGTATTTATTAATAGACCAAACTTAAAAATATTAATTAAACTCAACTCAATCACAAATCTTAATAATAACACGTAAAGTATATCCATAGTCGTGTAACTATAATTATTGTCCAACTTTGCTTATGTTTTAACTTTTTATCTCAATAATGTTCTGTTTTAATTTTTAAAATATTTTTTCAATTCGTGATCATTTTTCATTCATTTTTCATTAAGTTTAAGAGATTTCGGGAGAAATGATAATTTTAGCAACTCAATTTTTTTTTTTTTTTTAAAAATCTATTTACACCATAAGTTTTAAACCTAATCATTTAGGTACATCTCAAATAATTAAACTTAACATTTTTACCTAAAAAATTTTAAACTTCACCTAAACTCACAATATAGGCAGGATCATCGTCAGAAAACACTGAACGAAGAAAAAATATACTGGATCATAGATCGGGGTTTAGAGCTATTGAATAGAGGTCTAAAGCCGGAGAATTACGACCTCAAGCCAGTGAATCGCGAATCACGAACCTAAACCGTGAATTGCTAATCCAGGCAGCGAATCGAGAACCTAGACCGACAGTGACTGATATTTTTTCCACCACAGAATCTTGATTTCGTCACTGTTCATGATCCATGAAAGGATCCAAATACAGGATGTGATGAATTGTTTAGTCATCCTGTGCAAAACGAGTGCAAAACGAGTGATAACATTTGATATCATCTCATCGAATCTATATGCATATTTCTTGCGACCAAATACCCCCAACAAATTTCATACAGAAAAAAATGGTAATTTTTTAGTTGATGTTTAGAGGGTACTAGGGTAGTGACTTTTTGCCACAAATGTTTTCGTGAGATGAGAATAATGCCAACATTTTGTTAAAGAGATTCTTGTCACTTCACATTAAATTCTCCATCATGACAATCATGACAGTGATCCTACATTTTTTAAGATTAATGTTTTAATTTTATCTTAAAATTTATAAATAATTTGACCATTAAACTTTAGAATTTATACACTTTCACTCCTTGCCATGACTACCACCCTCCCAATCCCAGTATGTCACTGTACTGCCGCTTTCAGCACCGTGAGCATCTGGATAAGTGTCCGATGGTGGGATGTTTTATTCAGCCGTTGGAGCCTCTTAGTAGCAGCTTTGGGGGCAGTCGCAGAAGATTGGTGCCTAAGGTCTTTAATTTTAATTTTTAAGGTACTCGATTTGCATTAATTTCTGAATATAGGTTAGGTAAGTATATTTATATAAATTTTCAGTTCTTATATAAGTATTAATATTTATAATTTTTATATTTTTGTTTCAAACATTAAAACGTTATATAATTATTGAAAATTTTATTGCTATGTTGTAACATATATATTTTTAAAATAAAAAATTATGTAAATATAATTTTGACAAGAGATCCCGATTATTTTTTTTGTTTTGAACCAAAAAAATCTCACGGCTGGCCCCACAGCCACCACCGAGGCAAAGTGATATTTATCTTAAGAGTAAAGTGCACCGGTAGTCATATAACTTTAATTTTCGTCCTATTGGGGTCCCATTTTAAGTTTTCGTTCTTTTTAAGTTCCGTTTTAAAATTTAAATTGCATCAGTAGTCCTTCCGTCTATTTTCTTAGTTAAAGTTAACGGATGATTGAGAAAAATGCTAATTTTAACTACTGAATTTTTTTAGAAAACTCTATTTACATCTTAAGTTTTAAAAATGACAATTTAATCATCCCTAAACAATTTTAAACTTAACAATTTCACCCTAAATTTTTCAGACTTCACCACAACCGCCGGACCACCACCGGTCGCCGGAAAATCATCGGATCGTCGAAAAATCGCCGGTCGCCAGAAAATGCCGGATTGCCAGAAAAACGCCGGTTGCCGGTCTCTACCGGCCGCCGGACCGGTGTTTTCTCCGGCGACCGGCGTTTTCTCCGGTGACCTCTGTTTTTCCGGCAATCCGGCATTTTCCGACGATTTTCCAATAATCGGTGATAGTCTGATGGTGGTTCGGTGGTTGTGATGAAGTTTGAAAAAATTACGATGAAATTGTTAAGTTTAAAATTGTTTAGGGGTGATTAAATTATCATTTTTAAAACTTAGGATGTAAATAGAATTTTTTTTAAAAATTCAGTAGATATAGTTAGCATTTTTCTCAATCATCCGTTAACTTTAACCGAGAAAATAGATGAAGGACCACGGATGCAACTTAAATTTTAAAACGAAACTTAAAAATGACAAAAACTTAAAATGAGATCCCAATAAAACGATAATTAAATTTATAGAACCACCGATACACTTTACTCTTTATCCTAAAAACTTACAAATCCGTCAAGAGCCGCATGACACCGTCAGTTACAGTAGTTGTAAATTTACCATTTAACAAGAGCCACATGACACCGTCAGTTACAGTAGTTGTAAATTTACCATTTAACAAAATGTTACGACATTTTCAACCTTCAAAACAACATTAGTGATAAAAAGTTGCTACCACAGTAACACTAATGACAAAATTACACCCTTTTCACAAATATGTACATACATAGCCTCATCTGGGCTAGCGCTAGTTGAATATAAACCTTTCAAGTCTCTATGTTCATCAGAGAGCGTCACAGAAACTACATCTATAACGATTAAGACCAACACTATGCCCAGAATCTAAACCCTAGATGGGTACCATGGAGCATACAGTAATCTGTTTGATCAGATAGACTCCTGCCTGACCCTTTTGAAAAGTAAGTGCTCCTCTTCTAGGTCTGCTGTATCTCCAACAATAGAGACCCAAACTTCTGCTATTTTATCCACTACTTCATCTACAATCTCAACTAGTGTGAATGCCCGAATCGACCCTCCTGAATCACCATGCTCTTTCGAGAGTCTCTCATGATCATTCGAGCTCCCATTTCCCCCTTTTTCTTCAGTGTGATTCTCTTTAACTCTAGGAACAATAGCTCCATTCAAGTAAATAGTGTCGTCATGCCCGATGACAATCATTTTTCGAGTACCTTTTCGAAATGCCAGCTCCTTGTGCATGTGACCAAACACAACCAGGGGGACACGGAATCTGGATGTCTCCTTTATGAGTGATAAAGCTTGTGCTAGATCTGTAACACAATATAGGCTCTTCTAAAAATAGAAAAGAAAGTAAAAACATTTATGGTCCTTATAATTGTGAAAAAAATTTCAAGTTTTCATTTCTAAATTTCTTTTGTAAATGTTTGATTATATAATTAACTTTCAAACGATGGAAACATTGTTTTCCGGACTTTAGAAAACTCTAGTATTCCTTCCGTCCTCAATTAATTGGTCCATTTGACTTTTATGTTTCAAGGTTCAATATTTGACCTAAATATTCATAAAGATAAGTAATGAAAAAAATTCCTAAAAAAATATATTTAGAAAAAGTATCTTGCAAATTATGATAGACATATACTTTTTTTAACTTTAAACATTTAAACATCCATGAAAATAAATTATAGATTAAATACTGTGAAAAAGCAAAAAAAAAAAAATGGGTCAATTAATTGAAGATGAAGGGAATTTAAATTACGGAACTTTGTTTGGAAGTTTTCCATTTTAATACTAGAGTTTTTTAATATTTTGAAAACAAAGTTTTCCATCACTTCAAAACTAGTTATATGATCAAATATTTACAAAGAAAAATAAGAGAGAAAACTTAGAATTTTTTTCACAAGTAAACGTACCTGAGCTACTTTGACATAAAGAAATGAACTGGGACCATTCACAAGTCCAGGGGTTAATTATGTGAATGTTACCTGGATCACCATGGTCTCCACCTCCAAACAACCAATCCACTTCACAAATATCATTTGCCTCAGCACCAAGGCCTGCAGAATGTAGGAGAGTTTGATTATATGAAGGCAACAAGGCACATTTACTTAATAACATGTTGATTTGAATGGTTTCTGCCTGTGGGTCCATTATGAGCAAGAAATATGATCGAGTGGTCTTCTGGTGCTCCTGATGCAGCTTTACAAATGCGCTTCGCACTTGCAACCATATCTTCAACTCCATACCTAGAGGAACAACAACAATGTCTAAACTATAAACAAAAATGGCAGGAAAATCAAGTTTAAGAAACTGTTTTTTCCCACGGATACTTTTAGTCTAGTTATGTCTTAAATATTGTATTTTCAAAACCGTTTCTATTTTCTATTGTAATTTGACCATGCTAATGAGGGATTTTCACTTGACCAATTACAGAGCAGCTTAAATCCACAAAATTAAGGGGCCTCTGTAGGAGCAATATTCAAAATTCTGAAATCCACAATATTAAGGGACCAGATTTTTGGAAAAGAAGTTATGTCTTCTCCCCTGGGGCAATATTAATGAATGAATAACTAAATCTAAGTGTTGGGAAAGAGTATTTAGTTACTGCATTATAAGTATGCATTAGCAAATGAACGAATTCCTAACAATAATGGAATTGTAATTCTTATAAGAGGTCTTCTAACATCAAGTCCATCTTGATATATTAATGAAGTTTAAGATTCCCATTATACTTGTTGGCAAACTATCTTCCTTACACAATCAGACCTCTAGGCGAAGAGATAACTGAGCCATTGGGTGTCATAAGATAACGTCGATAATACAATTCTGGGAGGGTATTCACGTTAGTCACTGTTTTATAAACATGAATTTGAATTGCACACACACTAAATTTGAAAGTAGTCAGATCCAACCTTGCAGAAAGAAGCCTACTTCGAAACATTCGATATCCTCCTGCTGAAAATGGCCGGCCACCAGTGACACTGAGCTTCAACGTTGAAAAGTCCAGACGTTTATATCCCACATGAGCCTCACCGAGACTGAATCCGATAAAACTATTGTCATTGTCAACTGAAGAACGATAAGTGCATGTAAACCATTCCTAGATTAAAATGACTTCACCATTCCAGCTGAAGTTGAACATTGTCCTTCCGCCTAACAACATAAAAAGGAAGAAGTTAGAAACCGGCATGCCATTTGCTCCATGGAAACCATTGAGAACATGAACCGTAAGCCATTGTGATCAGATATAGGTGTAGGGTAATTACTTTCCAGAAAACTGATGTGTCCTCCAGCAGTCATGATTTCCCAAAATAACTGCTTTTGGCAGTTGCAGATCAGCTACACTCTGAACAACCTCAACATTCTCATCACCAAAATCACCTGAAAATTAGGACAGAAGAATACCAGCAGTTGAAAGACAAGCAAAATGATAACAAACTAAGCCTACTGTGGGACTGAATTAGATGAAAGATATGAAACTTGCCTGTAAACAGCACCAAATCTGCCTGCAATTTCATATAGTTTACATGTCAAATTGTAACCAATATACTCCCTCCGTCCGCCATTAATTGAACCATTTGTTTTCACTATTTTATACTCCCTCTATCCCTCAAAAGTTGTCTCATTTATTTTGACAGTTTCACAGTATTTAATCTATGATTTTTTTTCATGAACGTTTAGATATCGAAAATGAAATATTTCATGGTGTCTCATATTTGCAATCTAAATTTTCCAAATACATTTTTTTTGAATTTTTTTAAACTGTTTATGTTTGTTAAAATTTGAGTCAAACAATGAACTTTGAAACATCAAAATCAAATGGGATATCTATTGGGGGACGGAAGAGTAGTATTTAATCTATGATTTTTTTTTATGAATTTTTAAACATTTTAAGTTAAATCATTTATATGCATATCATAATTTGTAATATTCTTTTTTTAATTTTTTTTTAATATTATCTTTATTAAAATTTCAATCAAACATTAAATTTTGAAACATAAAAGTTAAACGGTTTAATTATTGACTGACAGAGGGAGTATTACTTCGCAAATATTTTACAAATGTTCAAAAGAAGCATAAAAAAGAACGACCCGCTATCTAAATTCTTTAGAAACTGTTAATCCACAGTGATTTTAACTCCTTATAGATAGAGTCAAAATCTGCTGTCCTCATTTCGGTTGTCTCCTCCGGTCAGCCATATAAATTTCTAACACGGTTAAGTTATTGTCAAATTTTTAACGGAACAGTTAATATTATTAGGAATTTATAATCAGTTACAGAGAGAAGACAGGGGAAAAGGGACAGCAGATTTGGACACAGATAGATATCAAAATTACGAGACCAAGATACTAATTTGAAAATTTCAAGTGATTAACAGTGCTGCTGCCCTACTTCTCGTCCTGAGAATTTCCAAACCCAGATTGAAAAAAACTGAACCAGTAGACGAAGTAAGTACCTGGAGAAATTGAAGTGCTTTTGCATCTTGTTCCAGATTCCAATCGTCATGCTTGGAAACCAAAGAAGAAAAGAAAGGGGATATAATAGACCAAAAGAGCCCCAAAAATTGAAAGAGACAAAAAAGACTGAAACTCACACAATCACCGACGACAGCGATTCGGAGACGAGACGACGCCATGCGAGGAGGAGCTTCAGGTCTGCGCCAACGGGAAGATGAGGCGGACAGGTCTGCGCCAACGGGAAGATGAGGCGGAGAGGAAATTACCGAAACCAGAGCCGTTAAGTAACGCCGTGATTGACATCTTGTCGATCCTCAGGTCAGACCTCGTGTTTTTAGACTTTTCAGAACGCCCGCCGGAATCTTGACTCCATTGGCAGGGCTGTTTCCACCACGCGGAATAATTTACGAAGGCCCAGAAAGAAAAGAGTAAAATGTGTGGGCCGAAAAGCCAAAAAATGAAAACTTATTGTCTGGAGTTCTTGGGAAAAAACTGCAATTCACCGGTTTACATGACTTTTCAAGTTACTTAACCCAAATAATCTTAGTTTATGATGTTAAAACATACTATTAAAAATAAATTGCAAAAACAAAAAAATTCAAGTATTAATTCAACCCTCCGGTGCATATGACATTAATCATAATAGTTTCAATGGTAAAATTTGAAATCGTCAAATATTTTCTTTTTATGACGTTTATAACTTTTTGTAATTTTTCCTTATTCAACCATCCGGTTCTATATTTTCTACCATTTGGCGGGTCTGCAGGTCTGAAGATAGCCATGCCTTTGTTCATCTACTGAGTCCTAGTCACTCTGATATGAGATGCCATCTGAAGTTCTGTTGCCTGCAATGAAAAGAAGATCTAGACCAACGGAGTGTTTTCGATTGATCGGGGATCCGACGCTCAAGTCAGTTTAGGGAATTTCAGAGAGAGAGTGTCTATGGCAGAGTGAAAGATAAATTGAACAGTAAAAATGATGTGGGTATTTATAGTCTATGCTTTTGAATGACATATCTGTAATTATTTGAGGGAGTTGGTAGGATTCCCTTTGTCATATTCACGTAATTGAGGTGTAACCGGTGTTAGGTGTCAGAGACAGTTATGCTCATGGAACTTCTTTGATGGAGGTCCTTCGATTTCTTGAAGGCAGGGCATTCTCCATCTGTCGGGTGTTTTCCTCTGGGTTGAGGACTGCCGTCGGGTTGTCGTGACTTGAGCGTTTTTTAAGGGATATTGCCTAATGGGCTTTTCTCAGTGCATCCTTTTAGGCTTGCTCCCTAGTTTTGGGCCTGGTGACCATCATGTCCCCCACTGGTCGGTCGAGCCGACTAGAGGGAGTCCCGACATGGTGTCTCCTTGGTGGAGGTTTAAACTTGCCTCCCCTTTGCTGATTCTTGGGTGGAGGCTCAAACTTGCCTCTCCCTTATTGCCGAAGGAGTGCATCATTCGGTCTTTTCTTGGGTGGAGGCTCAAACGTCTCTCCCCTTTATTGCCGAAGGAGTGCATCCTTCGGTCTTTTTTTGGGTGAAGGCTCAAACTTACCTCCCCCTTGTTGGCGAAGAAGTGCGTCCTTTGGTATTTTCTTGGGATAAATTCAAGGTCTTGTTAAATATTACTTGCTCTCAGTATTAAACTTAAAATTATTGGGATACAATTGCAAGTTATTGAAAAGAACAAGAAATTAAGTGATAATTTAGCACTTTTAATTATTCGGTATATATACCTTTTTTTTATTTTTAAGATTAATGTGGACTTGTTTCTTAACCATATTCATAGGAAATCAAAGAGAAGTTGTTGAAGTTTGAAGTTATGAAAACCATAATCCTCAAATCAAATGAGATCATGGAGAAAAAGGAAGATCAAGATGCAATCACACCACAAAAGGAAAGAAGATCTCAAAAGCGTGTGATGCACTCGGGATCAACGCGTTGATTGGTATTTGCACAAGATGCAAAAATTACACTTCACAAGACATGAAGCAATGAAAGATGAAGTCATTCACTCCACTACTGAGTTAAAGATATGAGAGAAGCATTTCAAGTCTCAAGATCTTAAGAGGATCAAAGATAAAAAAGAAATCTCATCGAGTTGTTGAAGCCTTTCTTCATCAACGCGTTGATGAAAGATGAGAAAAATCTGAAGGAGATGCAATGCCTACTTCAACATTCAGAAAGCACTCCAAATGGAAAGTATTCAAACCTAACGACTACCAAGGATCTTGAGAATGCTCTTACACTTATTCGAACTATTATGAAGCTTATATAAATAAAATGAAGAAGGAGATGGATCAACTGATCATCTAATCATTCTTTTTGTACAAATTTAACATCTCTCCTACTCTCATTCAAGATCAGAAATACTCTCGAGCTAACACTCACAAAGTTTCCACATTCAGAGATCATCCTCAGCAAGCTTTGATTAATTACAGAGAGTCATCAACAGAGAAGCTTTTTTGGCTTTACATCATTTTTGTAAAAGACTTACTCTTTAGTGCTTTCATAAGATCAACTACACATATTGTTGTTGCTAGACCAGTTCTACATCACTAATAGTGCGATAGTTCCCAGGGAAGAGGAATGTTGATAGTCTATTTTATCAACGCGTTGATCATAGTTTACTATCATCACTCTAAGTCTTGTTAGTCATGCAACTGCATAAGTCATGTGTGTGTCAGGCAACCATTTGAGAAAGTCCTGTTAGTTAGGCACTTTGTTAATGCCCTGTGTGTAAGGTATTTGTGAAGTCTTGTGTGTCAGACATTGTTGAAAGTCTTGTAAGTCAGGCACCTCTGTATAAGCCCTGTGAGTCAGACCTCAGTTACAGTGGAGTAATTCTCAAATGTGTCTTGAGGAGAGGACGTAGGTCAAGCTAGACCAAACATAACTATAAAAAACTATATTAAGATGGTTAGAACTCAGAATGGTGATGAGGGGTAGCCTAACTTGAAAATGAAAACAACACCAGAAAATCGTGCCACAACTGAAGGTGCAACGATTCGCACAACACAAACAAGACTTCGATGGTCTGAAGAAAATGAAATCAACTTCGGCTCGACGGTGGCAAAGGTTGGCGAGAGCGTTGCCAGCACTGGGTCGACTCGCATCGCTAGGTTTTTCAAATTACCTTCCTTCTTTACATTTTCTGATGTTTGTTGGCATGTAAAAAATCACTAACGAGTGTAAGGCTCTAGATATTTTATGTAAGTGTTGTTTGGTTTTTAGCATCAATAAAATTACAGAATGATGTGCTTCCTCCTTTCCCTAAAAGAAATTAAAAAAAAAAAAAAAAATCACTGATGTAAATACACACAAACTTTAGTAGAGAGACTAAATTAAGAATAATTATTTCATAACATGGATTGGAACTAGGGATATCAAATCGGTGATGTCAAGTCAATCCAGGCTATTCAAGTTTGGACTAATACGTGGTTGGGTTGGGTCGATCTCAAGACATTCTAGTTAAGGTTTGCATATTTTCGGGTGAGATCCAAATTGAGTCGGGTAGTTGTCTTACCTTTCAATAAAAGAAATATTTATGATTTTGAGGATTTTAGAAAGTACTCATATTGTGTAAAAACATCATGCACACTTTCAAAAATTGTAGAACAATCTGTACTAATTAGTAGAAAATCTTTTTTTTTTCCTTGTTAATTAGTAATAATGTTCAACCGGCCAAACATACAAGAGGGGATAGTGGAACCGGGTTCTGTGGATCTGTAGTTGGAGGATTAGAAGGAAGGTAGAAGAAAAGTCAAAGGCCTTGCTGTCATCTAAAAGCGACAAAAATTAGGAATCAATAAAATGAAAAACAAATGGTTGACTACACACCATCATACAATAGTCGGGCAAAATGCACATATGTTCCTTAATTTTATTTATTGTATTGTGAAAGTTTCATTTTTTTTTTGTCCATGATCATTTTTATGTATATTAACAATTTTAATTTTCATATGAATGGTATAATAATGATGAACTACATTTTTCTTATTATACTATTCTGGAATCGTATTAGTGGGTCAGTGACCGGGCCGCGAAGAAAGAAGCGTTTATTGGAGACAAAAATGGACAGTGAGTGTGCGACGCATCAGATGTGCTGGTGCAGTGCAGGAGCTGTTGATTCGTGCATTAGATGAGTCTGAGGGACCACAGGCTGATGAAACAGGTTGGGCGGCTCGTGATGAGCGAATTTGGCGGCGTTTCAAGCTTCTTATAGCCAATAAGTGTGCGATGGTGATTAGGGACTTCCGATGGTCTCAACTCAGGTTGTTTGGGTGGTTGTAGGCTTGAGAAAATACAGGAGGTGATGCTAGAGGTGGATGGTAGGTGCTTCGATGGTAGAAGGAGGGAGTTGGTTACATAATGGTCCTATGAGAAGCTGTCGTAGATGAAGACTAGGGCTCCGATCACGACGAGCTCAATGTTCCCATAGAAAATGAGATTAATTAGGAGCTCAATTTTTTTTCCTTAATAAAAAGTTGAAGGTGGGGATGTGAGAGATATGGGAGAGATGGCTTGTATGTAAAATTTTAAAACTTGAAGGTCTAAATAGTGTATGAAGAAAACATCAATTCATTATTGTTATTGTATCATTCATGTGAAAGGTAGAATTGTCAAATACTCACAAAAAAAAACCATGGATGAAGAAAAAACTAAAAAACGAGACATTGATGGTATAAAATCTTAAAACGGAACCACGATGTTGAATTATTTCTTTTCAATCTATCATAAAATAGGATCATTCTAACGAAATTGATTTGCACAAAATTAAATACAATAATTAGGACTAATCTCGGTCCATGTTATCTTTGATTTTGGGAAGAACTCCAAACCCTAAGTGTGGCTTCTACCCTCTCTTCCTTCTCCCTTCCGTGTGTTCTTCGATGGTGCCGAACATGCTCTTTTCTGTTATGTGTGTTGGTGGTGATGACTATGTTAATGACAACACCCACTATGATTTATAAGGAAGAGCGTAGGGAAACCTAATTTCATTCTAATTCTAATTCTTAATCCCAATATCCATCATATTGGGCCAAATCCAATTAGAATTAGTTCATTAGTTACATGGGCCACATTAATGGAATTATTAAAAAAAGTAATTTAATAATCTCCCACTTGGCCCATGTGACGACTTGACGATTCAAAACTCATAAGTGCGCACTTTACATTGAATCTTTCAAGACATCATCTTTTACTAAATTGAAGTGATAGGATCATGGCGGTCACAAGTCATTTAATTGACATGATTCCTTCCATGTATCATGTATCAACCAACTCAGGTTTAACAATAATTGATGGAAACTTTAATCCTCTACTTTACATGAGGGTAACTATAATCCTCAATGCATCAATGAGGGAAACAGTAATCCTCAAACCATAGTTATACATGTATAAGTAAATAAGCAGAAACATAATATTAATTGAATTCTCAAGTGTCATAAATTCAAGTAGAACTGTCATATGTATAGATATCAAACCATCATGTTAACAAAGACTTTTCTATTATGCCCATCCGTTCAACATGTCCAGTAAATGTCTTGGAAAATAATCCCTTAGTTAACGGATCCGCTATCATTAGATCAGTACCAATATTCTCAATAAACACTCTTTGTTTCTGCACTTCTTCATTGACTGACAAGTACTTCAGCTCCATGTGCTTTGCACAGATCCACTATCATTAGAGAAGAAGACAGCTGCGGAATTATCACAATAAATTCTCAGCGGCTTGGCAATACTATCGATAATTCCGAGCCCTGAGACAAAGTTCTGCAACCACAATCCACGAACAATGGCCTCAAAACATGCCACAAATTTAGCCTCCATAGTGGAAGTAGCAATGACAAACTGCTTTCCACTCTTTCATGAAACTACTCCTCCACCCAGCATAAACATGTAACCGAATGTGAATTTTCTTGAGTCCACACATCCGGCATAGTCTGAATCCGAGTAGCCAACCACTTCAAGGTGATCTGACCTCCTAAAAGTGCGCATGTGGTCCTTGGTGCCTTGTAAGTACCTCAGGACTTTCTTTGCAGCTTTCCAGTGGTCCAATCCGGGATTGCTT
>JBBYHH010043755.1:0-16075 GCA_038382905.1 Daphne laureola
AAAGTGGAGATTAGACCAAATCTCAGAGGTTTTTTTGATAATTACCCTAATTTTTTCTATGGACTTTTAGACATTAAAAAATAAATATTTCGTGTATCGTAATTCGAAGTTTTACTTTGTCTATGTATATTTTTTCTAATTTTCTTTTCTAATTTCTCTTTATTTAAGTTTAGTTAAACGTTGAAATAGAAAAGTCAATGGAGGAAGTTTTATTTATTCTTTCCATGGCAATGATCTACATGAGCATAAATTAACAATGTCGACTTCTGTAATGCAAACCAAACACTTTTTTTTTATATCCAATGATTCTCTCAAGGTAAAATTTATTAAAATTTCTTCTACATTATTATGTTTTTTCTTATAAAAAAACCTCACATCTCCAATCTTATAAATAACATAGTTATTTATAATTTATTAATTATTTATCTTATATGCAATATCTTATTAGTTGGAGGTGAATTTATATCGTATTTCAGGGTGAATTTATATAGTATTTCGTTGCTACAAATGTGGATATGTCAAAACCCTTTGGGTCTATTGGCAATATCACCCTTTCAACAATATCAAGATTTGAATGGAACTGGTAAATCATAGAACCAATCCTCATTTATGTTAAAGTTCATAAAAGATCCCACAATTTTAAAACCCTACAACTCCCCCACCATCTTCCCCATCCCACAATCGTTGTCACCTCCGTACATCATCGTTCTCACCTGCTACAGTCATGGACACCATCTTCATCACAGTGACATCATCATCACATGCCGAGCCCTAGTTTTGCCGTCACCGGACTGAGGAGTCCCTTGTCCGATGACGTTAATTTTAGCTCCGGCGGATATTTCAGATCTGGTGGACATTTTAGATCTGGAGCAAGAGGCCACCTTTGACATCGATTCGCCGCGCCGCATCGAGCATCGTTTGTCCTGCAATCAAACCATCCCCATCTTATCGCCCACCAACACTGCGGTTGTTCGTCGCCGACTTGTTAGATGGACGATATGATGGTGGTAAATGTGGGTGTGTCAATAGTGGTTTCTCAGATGGCATCAGTGGTTGCATCAAAATGGTTGTTGACAATAGTGATGCTGGCAGAGGTGTGTTGAACCATTACCATCACCTTGACGAGAGTTCTTGAAGAATTGGCTCAGTGGCCGGCTGACGGTGGCGGTGTGGACTCTTTAAGAGAAGGTGGGGAATTGTTAGGTTTAAAAAATGTGTGGTGTATTCTGAACTCTTACATACATGAGAGTGATTTGATGATTTTACGATTGTATTCAATATCAGGGTTTTGTCAAAACCTTGATAATGCAAACATATCCTTTGAGTTTTTTTTAATGTTCAATTCTCATCTCAACCATGGTTTAAAAATTCGGATCAATCATAAAATCGCTAAGTTAGTGGTTCAAGGTTCAACCGATTTGATTAATTAAACCAATGGTTGAACCGTTATTTTTCTATATATTAGTAATAAAATACTTATCTTATAGACTTACCATAAAATAATTTATTTACAATATAATAATGTATATTATTATAAATTAATTAAATAAAAAATAAATAATTGATAATATTAAATTTAGAGAATATAAGGATTTATTTATACAAAAAAATAAAATTTTATAATTGAATTGGAATTAACTAATTATAAAACTCAAAAAGTGAGTACGTACGACTTTCCCGCTTGTTAGACTAAATGCTTTTTTTTTTTTTTTGATTTAATTTCGAAGGAGCCACTAAGTTTTGTTAAAAGTTTCAAATAATCCCAGAATTAATAGAATCGATAATTTAAATAAAAACGGATTCAATTGATTCAATCAATTTTTAATGATTTTCACAACTTCAACTGATTAACCGAAATCAGAACCGATCATGATATCGATTCACGATCCGATCGATCTAACTGACCGGTCCGATTCTTTTAAATATGATGTCAACAAGGGATAGTGTGTGTGGTCCATTGTAGCTCCTACCTCATGGAGAGGTGTGCCGGATTTTAAGGCGCAACATATACGATCTCATGAATCACAAAAAAAGTACTAACACATTTTTTAGCAAAAAGTATGATCTCTAAAAAAGAGAACACGCGGCTCCTCCACCCGCTAGGGTTTCTTGTAGGTTTACGCCGCATCCCTCTGACGGCACCGATCTCAGCTTCCTTGTCCGCTATTTCTCGATCGGCGCTGCTCCCGTTATTCGCGTGTCCGGAGTTGAATCAGATGCTAGGAGTTTCGTCGCCAGGCTTCTCTCGTGTCGTGTCTTAGGTCTCAACTCCTCTGCCTGTTGTGTGCCTTTAACCTACCATCGGGCGCTACGTCTGGGGCAAAATTTGGATGTGGGTCATCTGCCTCGCTTAGTCCTCCTAGTCTGCGACACCGCTTGGGCCTTTCCTAGGGTGGGTCGGTGTTCCTGTTTCCTGGCATGATTAACGTCGCTTAACAGGGTCTCTCCTTAGCCTCCTAGCCACGATCTCACCATCTGCAATGGTGGAGGAGGCTGCTGTTCTTTTTCGTTGGTGCAGATCTCTCCTCAATGGAGGGCCTGCACGACTTGCACACTCTCTCTGGACCACATGGCGGTGTTTTCACGCTTCACTCGGTGGTGACCCTAAAGGGACATCTAGTAGTGTGGAGGATGCTCGGGCTAAGTGTTGACCTCACTCGGGCCGGGAGAATGAGTCTCGCTAGATGGTTACTTGGGCGTGAAGTTCCCTGTGTAACCACCTTAATTTGGCTAGGAACTTCGGCGGTTGTGCTCCTCATGATTGGGAAAGTGTTTCAGCTCTTGGTCCATTTTGTCAACATCCTTTTTTGCAGGTAACCATCTGTGACAAGTGCTTGCATGGAGTTGGTGTATACCTCGAGCCACATTTTTACTTGAGGATGATGCAGATTGCTTGCTAGATTTATTTGAACCTTTATGGGTTGGTCATGCTCTTACTTGAAGGTCTTGACTTGTGACGATGATGTTAGATTCCTTGAAGATCCACGATGCTTGCCTCAACTGATAGCGATCATTATTTCTATAGTTTTGCTGGCACTTTATTTGAACTTTTTGGTTTGGCTTTTCATGATGAGCCATTGTGTTTCAACTGTTTTTTCCTATCTTTTCATCAGGGTGTAATCCTTATTTCTTATTGAGTTAATGCCCTTTGCAAGTTAAAAAAAAACTACTAACGCATATTTTCATTTCTTGCATTTTGTTATATTTTATTCTAAATTACTGCATCTATATTGATTTCTCCTCTTCAGATTTATATATTTTTTTTACAGAAGGTTAATAAGTTCTTTTACTGCTGTCTAAATTTTTTTAACGTCTTTCATAGAATTTGTGGATGGGAGGTTGCGACAAGCAACTACAAAATCATTAGATCCAGAGCACACGAAGGCCCGCCACACCACCCTGTTTGACGTTTCGTCTAGCCATCGCGCACGCTAGATAGACCGGACGCCACACACGGTAGCCAATATCTCATGAAATGTAGTTACAGTCCGCTCGTGACGGTGCGGTAATCCAGTTCAATCAATGGTTGGTGATGGCAAGGCAGTGGGCCGCTTACAGTGAGGCAATGTTGCGATGAACGCGAGGAGAACACGAAGATGAAGTGGATCATCCTAGATCGGATAACTGCACATCAGCCACTACACTTTCATCCTTTTTATAATCTGAAGCAAAAGAATTGGGTCACCAATTTTCGATGGGGTGGAGTCTATTCTGCCGAGTTCAAGATTTGGAGAATGGACGGATGTCGGAGATCGATAGGCACTAGACAGTGTGGTCGTTCACCATCCTTGATGTTAACATGAAGGCCGCTGAGTATCAGAGCTTCAAACGGGCGCACATTTATTTACAACAAAAGTCCACCTTGTCATATGTAGTGCTGAAGGTCCCAGGTCAGGATTGGATTGGACTTTATGTGCATCCTGTATATAGGTGCAACAGTAGGTTGCCAAACTGTTTGAAAGCTGGAAGATGAGATAGCAAAGGACAATAATATGGTAGTAAGAGTGTAATTGTAGAAACGGGAATTGTAAAAGTAAATGAGGAACAAAGTGACAAAGTTATAATAAAGAAATAACTATCTTTTATAAGTATAGGGGTTATAGCATGGCAAGTTTTTTTTAATTAGTAAGCCTATTTTTCCGAGGAAGTGATATAAGATTGTGTGTTCCAAATTTTATACATAGGAATTATTATTTAATATAAACATTTCTTGGAGAATTTGAGTTAGGAGGAAAAAAATACTTCTTTTGTCCAAAAAAAAAAGTTACTTGATTTTTAATATTGTGTTTGACTCAAATGTTTACTATGAAGAATTCAATAAAAAAATTCTATAAAAATCTATTGTAAAACTTCAAACATTGATTTATCATTTTTATATAAATTATTTGACAATATATAGTAAAATGTTTAAGAAAAAAAAAGTATAAATTAAATACTGAAAACGAAATGTAACCTTCTTTTTTGGATGAAGGGAGTAGTAATGCTAAAACATCCTACTAAATTACCTAGTAGAGTTGTAGTTCCAGTAAGTCAGATGACCTGAAAAGACATAGGAAACAGACTAAAACAAAGATAATGTCATTTGGGAAGTACTTGGTAAGAAAAGATAAGGCAGACTAAAAAAAACCCAACAACATGATAGTTGTTGCTCTAGAAATCAGAGAACAAATGAGGTTGGACAAGAGAATAAACATAGGCAAGTAACTTGAACCATAACACTAAGATTGCATCAAAGATTGAGTGAAAGAAGCGAAAAAGTTAATTCCTTTCTTAAGCAGAGAAGATAAGATCTGAACTCTAGTCCAACGAATACTGAAATTAAGGTGGCTAAAATGACAAATATTAATTGCTAATTTCTTATAAGAATAAATTGCTGACGATGTTAAATGTGATTCAATTGAGAGGAAGGAAAGAGGTGGTTTATAATATTTAGAGCATCAGCTTTCACGATATTGTGATTGCTCAATTTATTCCTTTCTTTGATGCTGATTTTATGTCTTCAGTACCCGCGATGAATTATTAACAGATGACAGCTTCTGGATAATTAATATTGTTACAGAGAAGTCATATAATAGTAGTAAAACTAAGTTTATCTTACTTGGTATTAGAAGATAATGCTTCTCTATTGGTGTTTGCTGCTCGATGGATGGGATGGTAGCCATAGATGGCATGATTGGAACAACAATAGTTTTTGAAGGAGTTGGAGTGAACGGTGCGAGAGGAGGTGAGTTACTCATAATTTTATCTTGTTTATGTTGCTTTGATCTGTGCATTTTCGGCACTGTCCTGCTTAAGTATACTAAAGCCCATAAATTTGTTTTCAATGATGTTGATATTTGGATTTAAGTGATGTCGATCGAAAGCAACTTTGAAACTTTTTGGTTTGACCAACACAACTCAAGATTTGTTGAGGTATTTGAAGCGGATAATTATGACCGAAGTTAATGCAACCTAAATTTTTAGTTAGTGAGTCAGCTCCACGTAGAAAGCCACTAGAATAAATGATGTCATTTATATTCTTTAGTTGCTAAGTAAGCACTATATATATTGTGTCCAGGTTGTAACCAGGTTATGCTTGATGGATGAATGTTTTTGGCCTCTATTGTGAGGATTTATTCTCTCTGAACCCTCTATTATGTCTTCTTTTTCTTTGATTCTTCTCCTCCTATTTCCCTTAAATTTCTGGCATGTATCAATTGCTATCAGAGCTACCAATTTTTCGGTGTGGTCCATACAACGTCACACTCCAATAGCATTCATCATAGGAAAAAACCCTGAACCTCCACCGTCTAACTCATCCAGCCACACCACTCAAGAGACAGACAGTCCAGAAGACTCGACGCAGAAAGAGCCTGAATTCCCACCCTGGAAATCATTGACCGTCGCCATGCGAGAGGGAGGGAGGTCCACAGATCCCGATCGCCCAGGATCCACAGGACTCGGGACCGATCGCCCAAGATCCACAGGACTCGGCACCGATCCCCAAGACCCGAATATCTAAACAAAAAAGACCCAAGAGACGAGGTCATCAGGCAAATGATGCGGAGACTGGAGGAAGTATAGAGGGACCCAAGAAGGACGTCGGAAGTAAAGCCCTGGGAGCCCTCAAACGAAGAAGGGCCATTTACTCGCAGGATCCACGAAAGCCCAATGCCGAGGGTATTCAGCCTTCCTCACCCTTTGGAAATTTACCACGGTACGGGTGATCCGGACGCATTCATCAAAAAATACAAGAGAGCGATGGACCTCAAAGGTGCAAATGAAACGTCCCTATGCAAATGCCTGGAAGTAGCCCTCGGAGGGCCAGCATCGAGCTGGTACAATGCCTTGTCATCAGATTCAATCTCTTTCTTTGGAGAACTTGCTATAAAATTCACAACCCATTTCATTAGGAGTAAGCGATCAGTAAAGCGGGTCATTCAGATGTTTGACATCAAACAAAAACCAAACGAAAGCATTCAGGAATTTGTGGAAAGATTCAATAAATAGGCTATACATGCATCAGATCTGACCGATAACATCCGCATCATGGCCTTCATCAAAGCCTTGTTGCCGAACTCTAGACTCGCTTATGAGTTATCCAGGAAGAACCCCTCATCCATTGAGGAAATGTACTCGATCACTCACGAGCACATGATTGCTCAAGAATTGTTGTCTTAACGGGAAATTAGGTCTGAGCGCAAAGAAACCCGGAAGAATAAAATGGAAGAACGAAGAGGAAACTCAAATCCAATGGGCTCAGAAGGACGAAGAGGACAAATGAAAGAATTCAGTAAACGCATATCATTGACCCCGATCAATGCTTCCTGAACCACTATCTTAGCGGCCCTGAAGAGATAAGGAAATGTGAGTTGGTCGAGGGCAATGCCGGAGGGAGCCAAGCGCAAGGAAGGAAAATATTGTCAGTTCCATCGGGAGAATGGTCACAACACTGAGCAATGTTATCAGCTGAAAAGATACATTGAGCACTTGATCAAGATATGCTCCCTGGCCCAATACATGAAAATGCCATCGGGCGAAACAGAGAGGCACTCCCGAGAGAAGGAGAGGAATGAAAATGAAGAGTCTAAACCAGATAAAAGGGGAAGAAGGAGGTCCCCTGGATGAGCCACTGGAACCATCAACACCATAACCACCACTCTAGGGTCCAGTGAACGAAAGAGGAAGGCAAGAGAAGTTGCATCCCTTAACTATGGAGGATCTTCAGACAAAGTGAAGAGAGCTGATGGTACAGAAGTAAAGATCCCGCAATATGACCCACTGGTCATCACGGTCAGAGTCGGGATAATTGATGTCCAAAGATTCCTTTGCGATGATGGCTCAAACGCATATATATTGTTCGCCAAAACATTTAAAGGACTGAATCTAAAGTCTAGCAAACTCACCCCAGTGAAAATTGCGACTTATGGAGTAGGACCAGATGAGTTACTTGTCCTCGAGTGGATCAAACTCCCAACCATGTTTATGGGTACGGGTCCCGAAGGAGAGATCAGGTATACTACTCTAATGGTAAAATGGTTGGTCATTGATGTGCCATCGGCATACAATGCCATCATAGGCAGGGAAACCCAAGAGGCCATTCATATGAGGAGTGACGTCAAATACTTGACAGTGACATTCGAGACCGATGAAGGCAACACATCCATCTACATCAATCAGAAGGAAGCAAAGGATGTAATGGCTACCAGTCAGAAGCATCCAAAGGCGAAGAACCCGAAGGTGGAAGAAACTGATGACTTGCTCATAGAAGAGGTTATGCTTATAGAGGAATGATCCACTCGAATCGTGAGTAATATTCCTGAGGGAAGTAAACCAAAACTTGTAAGCCTGCTTCAGTCGAATAAAAATCTTTTTGCCTATTCTTTGAGTGACATGCCAGGGATCGATCCTAAAGTAAGGCCGATAAACTAAAATAAGCGTACTAACACCCCCATCAAAAGATGATTAGTGTACAAAATGTACACTTTTCTGAAATGTTTAGAGCATGAAATCCATCGATATTGCCTGCTTTTATTGTGAAATGTGCACTTTGGTTATGAATTCTGAAGATTTGTAGGTACGTACATTTTAAGGTAAAAAGGAGCTCAACACACTCAAATATCATGAAAAATGAGATGAAAAATGAGCTTCAGACAATTTTAGAGGGACCTAATTGCACCAAGAAGGAAGATGGAGGAGCAAAATGCAAAATTGTGCAATTAGGGGGACTCAGCATAGGGTGGCGCCACTTTCTTGCACCTCAATGGCGCCATTTACCAGTGTCATCGCCAAGCCCCAGCACATCTTTCCAGCGCCATTAGGGTGCATCTTCATCACGCCTCCACGGTGCCATTCTCCCGTGCCATGCCAAAAGCCGACACCGTTTTTGTGCGCCATGAGAGCGTCGTTCTCCCGCGCCAAGGCAACCACCGGCGCTGCTTCATCCGCTACGAGGGCGCGCCCAAATGGCATCATGGCCATTTATGGCACCGTTTTTGTGCACCACAGCGGCGCATACCAGCGCCATGCACAAATACGTTTTGACACCCCCGGGTTTATTCAAATTTGTATTTATTTATCAGAATTATTCTACCCTTAACTACCCATTTTACCCCTTCCTACCTAGTTAGATGTAATTTTAGCTTAGGGGCTTTTTAGTCTTTATGTTTTCCTATATATATGAGGGTTGGGCTCATAATCAAATGTTCAATATTTTTGTAAGGTTGCTCTCCTTAGAGCTTAAACCTTAGAGTTTAAATTAAGCTTCTTGAGCTTAGGGATTTTTAGCCCTTCGGTCCTCTTTCACAAGGGCCGAAAGGCTGAGTTTATGGAGAAGCTTTCTACGGATGAATTCTAACCCTTACTCTTTAATTATTTCCTTAAGCACTACTGTTTGATAGCATGTCTATATTTTAGTAAATGGTAGAATATGACAGGACCTGTCTTAGTAGTATCATGCTTAGATTGCAGTTATTTTTCTCCATGTCTATTTAGGTAGATTTTGGGCTTCGTACTCGTGTTATAGTTCTCATGAATGCTTGTTGATCACAAGTATTTGCATGCGACTTAGGAGTTCGATCAGTAGTCTGAGAGGGCCTCGATCGACTTAGCCCCATGACCGATTGGTAGCCTTATTCAGAGTCCGAGAGGACCTGAGTAAGTGTCTATCAGTGAATAATTAGATACTATAATGCCTCGAGGAGATTACCTCTAGACCACGAAGTAGCCAGGAGGTGAACCCTCTCATATGTGCGGCGGACCGCAATGTCCGAGAGGGGAGCGGGATGAAAATAGTAACTCACCTCACTAGGTAGTAATTGGAGATTTATTGCATACTTCCTTGGTTAGATTAATTAAATGAGTAGGTCAGTTAGATTTTGATGTCTTGTAGGAACTGGTGGTAGTTAGTAATGTCTAGTGTAACCTTAGGGTACCCTAGAATCCGATCTTAGAGATCTGGACGATCACTGAGAGTCAGAGATGACCTCGGGCGTCGGCGAGTGGCATTAGAGATAATCCATACTTCTAGGACACTTCTATTAGTTACACATGCATGTGACGCACTGTAGTACTATCAGAGCCTATGATTTCCAATCCATATATGACGCTACTTCACCCCTCTATGAACCATCACCCTACCTTTTACACATATTTTCTGCATAACTCATCATTCATCCATGATTCTGCCTCTCATCACTATCCATGCTGCATTCATCCATAACTTGTGTATGAGTAATTTACTATTAAATCCTAAATGCTTGATTCTCTTGGGTTCGATCCCTGATTTAGAGCCATAATACTATGATAAGATGGAGTTAAGGCTAATGAAGTGTTTATAAATGTATTTGACTGTTAGTGTTTGCATGTGCTTCACTTTAGAGAAACTACACCGAACAAGTAAAACAAACTTGACTCATCAAGTACTCCGAGCAAAAGCTCTAGTCGATCTCTGGGTTAAAACAACAATCACAAAACAATTCATTCACACATGAAAAAGGTAAGAAAATCCTAACTGTAGCAAACAATGTCCAGTCCTAACTCTTTCATGCAGTATGGAACGTGCTCTTAGTGACTCCAACACTAATGCGGAAGATAGTAGGCAGTGACACAGAAAAATCATGCTCGAAACACCCAAATGTAACACTCATTTGTAAGTTTCCAGTTTCAGAAGCATACCTTAGCTTGTACTTACCAGTCTTTCAATTTTAAGCATATTTGGTTCTTCATCCGCTCCTAAGATTTTCTCCAATCTATAATTCCTAAAATTTACTATGCACAATACATTAGTCATGCATTAAGTAACTGGCCAAATGTAATGACATTGGCAATCAAGGAACTCCGTGAAGGGATTGTGCCAGAAAGTTACCTACCTTTCTGTACACTTACAATTACTCTAATTCTCGGATAACCTTAAGACACTAATAGACTTAGCAAGCAAGTTTGAAAAGATTTTGAAAATCTTTCACACTTTGAACTCAAGCTTTGATACCAACTGTTATGAGCCGTCCTTTCGAAGATTCATAACTCCCAGAGATATTTCTTAAAACCATTCCCAAGGTTGTAAAAAAATGTTCAATTTAAAGAAAAGAATTTAAGAAATAGTTTAAGAGAGACCTTTAAGTCCAGATACAACCTCCATTCAAAGTGCGCTTACTTTCTTGAAAAAAATAAATAAATAAAAATGTAAACTATTCACTAAGTGTCAAGGTTCCCGAATCTTCAAGTAGTGGTAGCCATCCAAGCTCATAGTTCCATCCTGACATTCTCTCTCATCACGAATACAACCATGTTTCTTGCAAGTTATATTCATGGGTGTAAGTGTACATTCGATAAATAAATAATAATGATAATGATGTGACTAGCAAGAAAAGAATGTAATTAAGAATGAGAGATGAAGTCGAGGAACTTATAGGAGTGGCTAGCACTCCAGTGGGGAAAATGCAACCTCTTTCCAGAATGCCCAAGTTGGTGTTTTAGTGAGAAAGGGTACAAGTGGGTCCTTTGGTAAGAATACCCTCCCCAGTATGGCTTTATCTTCTCGTGGCAGCTCCTACTCCCGGTGAAGCTCCCGCCCAGTTGTCAGTCTTCTAGTCTTCATCCTCCAAAGTTCCCAGTGTCCAAGTCATTTAGTGTACCCACATGAAGATGATAATATAGTTCAACAGCATTTGGTGCACACAATTGTGTGAAACAGTTGCATTGCTAGGTGTGTGCAGGGTTGTGTGTAGGGTTGTGCGCAGGATTGTCTACACACACAGGGTTGTGTAGGGTTGTCTACACATACAGGACTGTGTGTAGGGGTGTATGTAAGACTATCTACACACACATGCTATGTGTAGGGCTGTGTGTAAGACTGTCTACACACACAGGGCTATGTATAGGGGTGCGTGCAGGGTTGTGTGTAGGCTTGTCTACGCATACAAGGATTTGTGTAAGGGTGTATGTAGGGTTGTGACAGGGTTGTGTGTAGGGTTGTGTAGACACACAAGGCAAAACCTAAATTTCCCTCACAGTCATGGTGCTCTTCTCCTTCCTTTTCTTCAAACAATCATTGCAACCACAACAATATCACAACCACAGGATTCAGCCATCATGGTGTTCCTAGTGCACAATGTTCTAGTTTATCAAGCAATCTTCCATGATTTCATGTTTATACACCCAATAGGAACACTCAAGTATTTAACAGTAACTAAATTGAAAAATCACCAATTTAGCTTAACCACAGTTTTGGTCATTTTACCAAATTTTATCAACACCCATGAATTTAACATTGACAAGTGGCTTTAAAAACCATCATTTAACCACAAACATTCTGATTAAAGTGCTCTATTATAATCAACCAAAATGGTTTCTTCAAGTAAGATACTTGGACCTCCACTTTAATTCTTGCATACCTCATAATGTATACTATTACCAGTAACTAATCATCAACCCTCAATATTTATACTTCAATAGCAGAAACACACCACTAACCCGATCGAAATGGCCAAGATAGTTTCGGCCCGTAGCCAATAATAAAGGGAAAATATTCAAACAATATTGCAGCATCAATTACTACTGTAATTACCTAATAAGATGTATCTTTTAACAATACTAATTATTCAAATTAGTAATTAACAAGAAGCACTCCAGTTCTCCCTCAACAGAATCGACCATTAAGCCAATTTGGATAAATTCATCTAAATCTTCATGAATTGGTATTGATTCACTAGAATACATATAAAGATATTATAAATACAAGAATTCCAACAATTCTTCTTCACCAGAACCAGATCCAGTAGATAAGGGTTTTAGTGATTTTACCTCTTTTGCAAAATGATGAGCTAATGTCATTCCATTTGTGAATGATGGCCAGTTTCCACTATCTCATTCGAGCTTTTAGCCTGGTACGACAGTTGGCAAGGCGTCAACGATGACAGAGGATGAAAGAGCTGCTTCTGTGCCTTCCGCATCAAGTTTTAGACAAGGGGAACAAAGAAGATGATGAATCACTAGCAGATGAGGGCGGTTTCGTTAGGGGCTCCAATTTCCTCGCCAGATTCAACGGTGGCGAAGTGCTGACGACGCGATGACTTTGGAGGATGCTTTGTAACCGCGTTCCAGCTCCATTCGTGAAGGAGAAGTAGAAAAATAATGTCTAATTTTATTTTCTTCTTTTTGGCCATTTATTAATAATCTCTTTTTATTAATTAACTGCTCCTCAACTTTCATCAAATTTTCAAATAAAGCCCATTTGGTTTCTTCTTTTCGGCTTGCTCATTTTCTTCTTCTTCTTGAAAATTTGGGCACTACTTTCCGCTTCACAATTTTAGTTCTTGTCAAATGAGTCACTCACCACTCTTCATAGCTTTATTTTTCTGAGAATTAAGTCACTCCCAATGTTTCTTTAGCTCACAGGCCACCCTAAAGTTTTTAATTTCTTCAAGTTTTCCAAGTATTTTATGTACTACACAATTTTATGACGTATCCGTAACATGGGTCATAACATTCAGACTTACGCCGGGTAGCATCTTCTTGCACCTGGAACTGCCACCGTGTAAACTACATAAAATGGCCTTGGTGTTAGAATGAGGTTCCAGATTATGGCGTCGGGTCAACTTGCACCTATACATGGAGCCATGAAGAATAAGGACTGGTGCTAGGAACTTGTGCCTTAGAGTAGCGTCGGGTGTTTTCCATAATGATTTGTCCTTTTAGCCAAATGCCATCTTTAGTCCAAATCTTATCCAATTAGTCCAAATTGCCCTTACTTCCTACATACCTGCAAAAGATAAATACTGCAAGTAAAGTGCACCAAACTCCGAGAAAAGGCATAAAAGATAGCATTAATTCTTGTATAACACCTTGGAAATGTGTGTGTGTTTGCACACACAACACACCTCAAAACTCAAAATGTTGCTAGTCTCTAGCAACGTGAATATCCAATGAATCTGAGGTTGTCATCTACATGCATCTTGTCAAACAAAATCCATATATAGAACCATTCTCTAACATGCATGCATAGAATTTATGAAGTTTTAAAAATTTGATTTCAAGGCAAAAAATGGAGGGTCGTTCCCTAAGTGTTTAACTCTCCAAGGCTAGGGGTAGTGTGTCAGTTCACGTGGTCTTGCTTGGTGTTATCTATCCATAAGTTTTCAAGTGAACTGAAAACTCCTCCACTAATGTCCCGAAGGACGTTGTATGTCATGCCAATCAGATGGTTTTTTCTAAGGGTTGTAATGAGGCTATGACTAGGTGAAAGTGGAGTGCTATTGAAGGCTGTATTTTTTGTAGAGCTTTTAGCTTACTCAAACATGTAAGGTTGGGAACTAAAAGAATCTACATTCTACCCAGATCCCTACTTGCTTGCTCTTACAAGCTTCCACTCAAATTTTCAACACTTTTCATAACTTCAACAAATGACAATTTGATTTTTTGTATTACATAACATGTGCTTTCTTTTCGTTCAACTTTTGGGAGAACTTTTTCTTTACTTTCTTCTTTTTTCATGGTGCTCCACTTTATTTTTCACTTTACATCTTTACGACAACTCAAATTATCAGAAATGTCACTCAGTTTAAAGCTCAACAATGGTATGAGAAATCCATGCCCCAAACTCACTATGTATCACATCTCACAAGTAACAGTACCTAAGCCCAATCAAGACATGCTCAAGTAGTATATGGACCAAAAGATACTGTAAGTGACGGGATAAGCTTAAGATGTCATTACAAGAAAGAATCTGGCTCAAGGCTCAAAGAGGCTCACTAATGGAATTACGTATCAGTTGGATTTTCTATTCAACTGACACATCCTAAATTGCCATCATATTCTTGGTTTAACATAGAACTATGTGGACTTGTAATGGTTACTAACAAGAAAGTTCTAGCTCAAACAACCAGCAAGACACTCTCATGAAACAAAACTCACATACAAACCGTCAAAACCAAACAAATTAGGCTCAAAACCTCACCTGGTAAAATCTCCACTAAAAACCTTAATAACAATTTTTTACTACTTCATCTATTCTAGGCAAGCAAGTTATAAAAGGATTCTAACTACAAGTTCAGTCATCCAAAACATAGATATCAAACAACTCAGGTAAAATAATAAGTGCAGATATTCACATGGTGTTAAGCACGAATAAATATGCTATCTAGGTACTCTCATCTGTTCCCCACATGATATATGCATATATCCCCCCAAAACTCAAAATATGACATGTCCTCATGGCATATGAAAAGCAATCAAAAGATGAGGAACAAAGTGTCATACCTGGGGGGTCGGGCTAGCCCCCTATGCCTTATCTCTAGAGGGAGGGACGACATCAGTACCGCCCTCCAAGCTTGGTTCCGACCGACATGGATCTCTATGGTAAGTTTGTAATGATTGTGTATGCTCCTACGTCATTAGAGGTGCTGGATATGTAGGCATCAATGTAATCAAGCTATCAAAAATGATGTCCATGTAAGACAAGCTCGACATGAAGAAGATATCCTCAGCTGATGATGGAGGATCGAGAAGTGAGGAGGAGATCTTTGGAATGATGACATGTTCAGTCGTCCCACCCGTAAATGTTGTTGTCCTTGGTAGTGAAGGTAGAAGAGAAGAACCACTGAAAAAGTCTCGGGACTGAAAGTGAGTGCCGAATGGGATTTCTGTTGGGAAGGGGCCAGACCAATTAGGCTGGGAGAGTCCAATAGTTAGGACTGTCTTAGATATCCCAGGAAAGCTGGGGTGGGTACTGGAAGTCGATTGGCGAACATCCTGAGAGGCAGGCCGAGGGATGGTCGTGCACCAAGGAGGCTGCCCATAGGCTGGTGGGGGTCTGTAACTAGTCTCATCTCCTTTACTGTATAACAACGATATAATGGCTTCCTGAGTTAGGCGCAACTAGGGGATCTCCTACTATTTGGCGCAGTCTCTCTTGATACTCGCCAGCTCATTGAAATCGATCTTCTGGCACATCCCAATGACCAATCCCTTAATCTTTGCATACAAATTGTTAAAGGCTGAATAAAATCATTTCTTCATTATGGCCCCCTTAGAAATCATTTCTTCTTTAAATTGCTTGTATTCCGAGTATCCCTCATCATCACTTAGGATCCTCTAGGAGGAGTGGCATCCAGCTTCTTCAGTCTTCTTTCTTTTCTTTTGTTTCTCTCATGTGGTAGCTTTTCCCTTAGCTGACCGCCTGACATAATTTTGCTTGCTTATCTAGGACCACATGTTACAGTCACCACCGCTGGATGGTGACTTTATGATATGATTTGCCCGATGGTCGGGGATTCTGTTATCGCCGGGACTCGGTTTCAAATGTGCGGGATACATTTTTTGTCAATTTCCATGTCCCAGGATTCTGTTGAGGTCCATCTCCACGGGACGTCACATTTTGATATTGATACGTGAGTCCCGGACCATTTTGCCAAGTTTCAGTTTTTAAGGGCAAAATGGTCATTTTAAAAAATTGAAAAAAAATGGACATTAATGGGAAATTAAATTTGGCATAAATTGAGAAGAGGAAATGAGATATTTTGTATATATTTGTGAGATATGATATATACATATATTAAGGTGGGATAAGTATATAAAATGTGAAAGTGGAATCCATGTG
>JBBYHH010043866.1:0-16073 GCA_038382905.1 Daphne laureola
GGTAAAATTGAAAGATTCTCATTAGTTTAAGAAATAAGTTGCTAACTAAGCTAGTGTATTTTCGTACTTAACTAAAAAAATTAATTGAAAATTTAACGGCAATACCATAATAAGATAAAAAAATCACAACTATAGGATTAAAATGTGACGAATTCTTAAAATGAGATTAAAATATAACACGTATCAAAGGTAAGAGATTAAAAATGGACTTTACCATCTCTCTAACCATTCTCAGAAAATGGTTTAGGAGAGAGAACTCTCTCTTCTCTGTTGGGTATTCCAAAATGCGCTTTGATGCAAAAATTCTCATCTCTATAGATAAAAAACAATTTACATTCTTCATTCAATGTTGATCCAAGTCAAATACTTTACGAATCATGGGTGAAGGGAAGATTTTTGAAGGTTAAATTGACCTTAATGGTGAGGATATAAAATGGCTCATATCATCATGGAAGGAGGCTATATTCAATACCATTGTGGGGAAGAAGTTTCAAAAAACAAATTTGGATGGAAAATCCCTCTATCTAACAATTAGGGCCAACAACCATGGTAAGTTCATTCAATTAGTTGAAACTACCCAAGAATGTAGAACAATAATTATTTTTCCAGAAGGATTTAAGGGACAAGGATGGCTCCGGTTACTCTGTTTATTGGGTTCGGCGGTGCGGGATGGAATGAAATCAGTGGAAGTTGGTGGTCCGAGGCCGATCTGAAAGCGCAAGGCATCAGTGGCGCTTGATCTATCCCGAACATCTCCAGAATCATTGGTGGTTGATACAACAACGCTGGCAATGGAGGAGCGATGGCCCAAAGGTGACGAGTAACCATCTACATCGTTGGTGGTTAAAATCATAGGAGATGGCAACGTGGTGGATGAACTGGCGATGATGAAGCTTATTCCCGATTCGGTGGTCGAACAGGATGTGGTGAAGCCTGGAGATGAAAATACTTCATCATTGGCCGTCGTCGCCGACGTGGGGACTCGGTTGGGTCTCTCTCCAGGAAGCCCAAACGCTGGCTTTAAAAAAAATGGGCAGATCGGTTGTCTCCTTACGATTTCAGACATGAAATCGATGAATCTAGCCGGCGGAAAGACATCGGATTTGTCGAGAGAGGTTGAGGCGGTGGTGTCCGATGCGATGAGTGAGCTTGATGGCAGTGGTGGGGGTGAAGCGTCGGGTAGAATGGCTGGATCTTGTTCAGATTTTTCTGGGCTCGAGGCAGACGACGGTTCTCTAGTGAAGAGGAATGATGGTTTATCTTCAAACATTGGAAGTTGGTGCAAGGATTTGAATATCACCATTAAAGCTGCTAGAGTTTCCAAAGGAGATGTTGAAAATACAAATGAAGTAAATTATGTGGGGCCTACATCATTAAATAAGGCATTGGATTTTTGTGTCTTTCCAAATAGGTATAATTCTCCTTTTACCTTCGATTCTTTGGGATTTGATTATTCAGTGCCCGTTTTTAATTCGTTAAGTGATCGGGAGTGTCAGGAAAAAGAGAACAATGGAAAGAATTCGGGATCTCAAACAAAAAGAATTTCTCAAAAAATGGAAATGAAAAGGTTACATTGGAATATGAATAGCTAGTGGCTTATGGATCTTGGCAAATTTTATGGGGGTAATCCAATTCTGTTGTATTATTTTAGGGGTTATTTTGATAGAATTAGTGGGTTTTGTGGTGCTTCTTCCAATAGGGGTGTATGGTGTAGTCCAATTATCTTCTTTGGACTTAGATGTAATTTTATATTTATATTAATAAAATATTATTTTGCTTTTCAAAAACAAAAAGGACTTTACCCATAAAACAAATATTAACAAATTTTAATCTATATATAATACTAATACAGGATCCTCCATTCTTCAGGGAGTTCTTAGTGATGACACGTCAGTAACAGATAAGGCCCACACCACACAATTCTTCGAAAAAACAAAACTTCACACATTGGGAATTGAACCTTAGTTCTCTAACTATATAAACCAAAACCTTATCCGCTGGGCCGTTAACTTAACTTATATCAACTTTTATCATTTATCTTAATAAGTGAAATATTTTATCAAATGTTATTCTTCCAAAATTTTAAATTATACTCAAATTAAAACAAAACTTTTTCCCATCATTTTTAAAGACATAATTTACCATTTAATTAGATTAGCCCCTCAAATACTGAAACTTTACAAAATGGTCCGTGAAGTTTTTTACACTTTTATATATTAACATATTTAGTCCTTAAACTTTTGGATAACTTAAAAATGATAAACAATTAATCCCTAAAATTTTAAAAACTTAATAAAATAGTCCCTAAATTTATAAACTTTTATCATTAACATATTAAAATAAAAGTGGCTAAAGTGATTAATTTACAGGGACATAGTGTAAACTTTATAATTAGACCCATAAAAGTTTACAAATTGACCCCCTTACATTATAAATTATATTCATATTCTTGGAAATTTTAAAATTTTGTAGTATATTTTCAATCATATTAGTAATAAAAAAATATCATTTTAATTGTTATAAATTTGACAATAAGACCTAAAGTTCTTTAAAAAAAATCTCCATCATTTTTCAAGACATACTCTACCATTTAATTGTAAATTTGTATACATTAACATATTTATTCCTTAAAGTTTTATATATTAAATGTTTTCAAAAATTAGAAAAGATACACAGTTAGTCCCTCAATTAGTAAAACTTTACAAAATAGTTCATGAAGTTTTTTTACACTTTTATATATTTGTGAGCCCACCACAAAAAAAATAGAATTAATCATGTACATAATTTAGCGCAAAGTCACATATTCACATACATGCCTTAAAATCCATCAACTTAGAAACTCATATATCCCACATTACCTAGAAAGCTCTAAGAGCACTCATCTTCAACACTATAGAGACTCTCTCTTCTCACCATTTTAAGTTTGGACTTAACATTGATGTCGTTTTTGGGAATCCGGCCAAAAGACTCAATGGATACCACACTTGTAATTCTTGATTCGAGGAAATCCTTTTGGGGAATAGTATAAGATTTTTCATATATCCTCCGGGTCCATCATATGCACTCCAGGGTCATCGCACGCCCTCTGGGTGATTATAATATCTTTCGAGACCATCAATATGTCATTTGGGGTTCATCAATACGCCATCCGAGGCCATCAATATGACCTTCAGAGCTTGGTCCCTTTGGGATCGAGAAAACTTTTCGGGGAACAACTCTCGGGCCGAGTAACGTGGCCGAGTAACATGGTCGGGGAACATGGTCGAGGAACATTCCCGAGGATAGAGTGTAAACTTTATAATTAGACCCATAAAATTTTAAAAATTGACCCTTTACTTACAAATTTATATACTCACATAAAGACCTTAAAAGCCCATCAACTTAGAAACTCACATATCCCACATTGTCTAGAAAGCTCTAAGAACACTCACATTCAATACTATAAATACCCTTTAAGAGACTCTCACTTCTCACCATGTTAAGCTTGGACTGAACATTGATGTCGTCTGTGGGAATCCGGGCAAAAGACCTAATGGATACCAGATTTGTGCTTCCTGATTCGAGGAAATCTATTTAGGGAATAGTATAAGATTTTGTTTATGTCCTTCGGGTTCATCAAAACGCCCTCCAGTGCCATTAATATTATGACATTCAGGGTTTGGTCCATTCGGAGTCGAGAAACATTCTCGGGAAACAACTATCGGGCCGAGTAACGTGACTGAGTTACATGGCTGGTGAACATGGCCGAGGAACATTCCCGGGGACAGAGTGTAAATTTTATAATTAGACTCATAAAATTTTATAAATTGACACTCTTACTTACAGATTTACATACTCACATAAATACCTTAAAAGTCCATCAACTTAGAAACTCACATATCCCACATTGCCTAGAAAACTATAAGACCACCCATCGTCAACACTATAAACACCCTTCAAGAGACTCTTATTTCTATCATGTTAAGCTTAGGCTTAAGATATATTAACGTATTTAGTCCTTAAAATTTTGAAGAACTTACAAAAGATAAACAATTATTCCCTAAATTTTTGAAAATTTAATGGAATACTCCCTAAACTTATAAATAAATTAAAATAAAAGTGACTAATGTGATTAACTTACAGGGACACAGTGTAACTTTTCTAATTAGACCCATAAAATTTTATAAATTGACCATCTTACTTGTAAATTTACTTTTTCCTCTTCTAATGTATATAAACGAAGATTCAATAAATATAATTTGTTACTTTTATTAGAGTAAGGGCTCAACTTATGTCACATTGATGTTCATTTTATTTATTTTATGTCATACGTTTATTCTTAGTTTGTTTGATATCCATTATCTTATCTATGCATTTTAAGATGTTTTATAACTACATTACTTTACTTGTGCGATAATTTTAGTCACTTTCAAACTATTAAATGATTAACGAAGTCAAATAACAATTATAAATTTTTGTTTATGTTAGTACTTGTGCCGGAGGCGGATATGCGGGAGATAACATCACTATATACTAAAACCTATGCTAATTGTGTTTTTTTGCATAGCTTTAATATGAGATGAATATTATTTTTTGCAACATATATGTGTTGCTTTCAGAATGTTTACATTTTTTAAAAGTATTAATGAATTTTTTTGATTAAATAAATTCTTTATTTTTTAAGTCAAAACTACCAAGACGTAGTATATAGGTAAATTTAAATCTAATGAATATTAAAAATCTAACACCCATTTGAGGAATAATGTATATATATTTTGTATATCTATTTTATCAATTTTATCTTTCCATACCGAAATTAATTTAGTCATTTATATGTGTACCATAATTCTGAAATTATAACAATGTGCTGAGAAGTTGAAGGAAAATGATTCAATGAATTTGAGTGATTTTATTTTTGTTAACAAACACTAACAAGTAAGGCTCTGTTAATTTAGATAAAAATGAAAAACAAATTATGTGATATTTATACAAATGAAAATTCATAAAATACTTATTCTGAGATTTTAAAAAAAAATCATGTAAACCATTAAAAAAAATGCATGTACACAACACATGATCATTCATTTTTTCTCATTAATTTTATCCCCACAGTAAAACATGGGTAATCACACTAGTGATCAACTAACGGAATTAGGATCAAATAATTGTAAGTTTTGGTGATAACTGGGTACGAAAACCATATGTTTCTAGAAATGAAGGGGGAGAAGTGTAAATTTTGAAATAGTCGAGCGATAATCACACTTGATACATTTGTAATTAGCTTCATTCAGTGTCTAATTGAGTGGAGAGCAATAGAGCACTAAAGATAAGATTTGCCACTAAATTTTTTTGATCAATTTTCACTACTAATTTTACTATCTAGGGTACAATTTACCATCAAACTTTAATTTAAGCCACAATTTATCACTAAGTCTGTTAACGGATAGAGTATTCATGAATACTCCATAAAATAGAAATATATAAAATCTATGTCACTCTTCTAATAATCAATTTAACCTAAAACTTTAAAAATTTAACAAATACTCCCTAAATTTATGACTTGAACCTATTGTTATTTGATATGTTAACATCTTTAAGAATCAATAATTTTTTGAACCTGTGACGAAGTTAGGTATTTAAACTAGTTTGGAGTTGAAATAAGACCCTCTTTAGTTCGTGCGAATCAAAATGATTAATCTATTTAAGGTAATGGCTTAACTTCAATTTAATAAAATACATATGGTACTTCCTATGTCCTTTTCAATTACAATACTTTCTTTTTCAAGATGTTTCTAAATATTTGCAATATTTTTTTATTTACTAGTAGTACTTTTTTCTTATTTGTTTATTCTTTGATTTGATATCATTAATTCCAGTTTTTTTTTTTTTTTAGATTGTGAAAAAAACTTCTTTTGTTTTTTAATGAGCAGAGCATATTATGTAAGATTGCCATTAAAGAACATTAATGAAGTTTTTGTAGCATGGACAGAATGTTGCGAAGAAAAGATTACCACACAAACTACGAGGGCTTCTGCTGTAACTGTTCGCCAAACAGCCGACCCGGACCGGGCGGTCCGAAGTTCCGACCGCTCAAGTGCACAGACACCAATACACCATAGCCTGTGAATCCTCTTGTGACTCAGAAAGCTTCCCAAGAAAAGAATCGGGGGATAGGAATCTAGAATCATTCGTTACCATTAATGGCGGCACTCTGTTTCTTACCTTTCCCTCTTCCGAATTCCTTCTATACTCCTCCGCGCTCCAGGTGCTTCAGCGGGCATCAACAGTACCCGTCGGGGGCCGCAAAGCATCGCCCAGTCGCCGCCCCTCAAGTACCCACTATTGCGGATCACCAGCAGTCATTTACGATCGATAAGGCGTCGCTTGTTGTCGCCGAAGCGACTGAAGAAGACCAGCTCTGGGCCGCCGCTTGTATCCGCGTGCGTTCCTTCAACCAGTTTCATCCATCTACTTATGGCGTCGAAGTGAGTCTTCCCTTCTGGTTTATATTTCCCTTTCTTTTCTCATGTTTGAGCTCGCCTCACCCTTGATTGATTCTTGTGTTCGAGCTTGGTCTTATAATTTGATCGATCAATGAGATGTATTCATCTACATGATGCAAAAATGTACAGCGCCTTTATATATTCCGAAGTTCTAAAATGGGCAAATGCTTCAGTTGTAGTTCAAAAAATGATTACATACAGCTGTTCCTTAGTTAAAATTGTGAATTCTTGGTCTTACTGATTGAAACCGTAGGTGGTTCGCGTTGTGACTATAGCTATGTGATTCCTGCATTTTTCAGCTAAAATGAGAAAATAGAATGGAGTCTTCTGTGTTACCTCTATAAAGAATTGACTACTACATAATCATTCTGTAACTATTATAAAACTCATTTTATTTTGGTATTTTTCAAGTTCTATAGGAACATCAAAGATATTTGACTAATCGTGAGTTCGAAGCAATGAAGGACCGGATTTCTGCGAAGAGGGAAGGCTTTAAGCGAGTTTCTTGTATAAATGCCAGTCTTCCATCATCCCATTTCCCCCTCTTTTCAGATGATTTATGTGTCAGATGTAAGGTTTGTCTTATTTACTGTAAAAAATTCCTTTAAATTTTCCTGTCTTGGGCTTGGCATCTTGTTTCTACATACACATTATGTAGTTTTTAAAAGGATTTGCCTACTTCTTAGTAGCTATTAATAGTCGTCATGCTCCAGGATAGTTTTCTACTTAATAGAGTTACTTGTATCACATATCTGTCATTCCAGGATGAGATTTGGTTGGAAATCATTGTGGACCGTTTTGTTCAATGGACTGGGGTATATGTGTCCCAGTTTGGTAAAACTGAGTAATTCTGGTTAGCCAATTATACTATCACTTTAACCATTGTGCCCTGTTCGTAGTATTAAGTTTTACTCTCTCTGGTCTATTGTGTTTTTAAAACAGTCATTCTTTTTAAACATCATATACAGTTAAACCTATTATGAAAAAATGAAAGAGAGGAGGATATATCTCTATCGGTACTTGTAAGCAAGGTTGAGGAGTGCAGTATCTATTTGTGTTGCTGGTATGGATTTGAGAACTATGCTTCATCTGTTTTTACTTTTTAAAGGCTGTTGTATAGTAGGAAATGCCAACTTGGACAATCAGACTTGCTAACTTTCGTTTTTGTAGTTTTTTATACATATCGTCTTTTAGTTAAATCTTGAATCTAATAGGTGTTTGTTTTTATGCTACACAATTGTTAAAGACTTGTTGTCTTAGATGAATGTATTCAACTATTCTGCAGAGAATGTGATTAGCTGTGTTTTGTTTAGTTGGCAGTATTGTAACTTGGGTCTAGTTTTTAGTTTAGTACTTATTTTGTCTGGAATCAACTCTAACTGATTATTTTCCTCTACAGTATACTGAGGATGGGGAGGACAGAGTACTAATTGGAAGCCTTGATCTAAACCAGTGTCTTTTGCTTCCAGAAGAAATTCCTGGAAAGAAACCAGAGGTATGCTACCAGATAATTGGTTGTTTTTTGTATCTTCATCTGTGACCCCTTTTCTGTAGTTGTGATTACGAAAGTTACCGTCTATGGGATTTCTGTCTAACCTGAGTTAAACTTTGGTGTATTTTCTGAAGAATAAGGTATTACAGGGGAAATACTATTGAAAATTAGAATTATCATTTATGAGAATCCAATTCCAAGGTCCATAGTATTCTATTGTAATGCAAGAAAAGTATGTTTTTATAATTGTTGAAAGAAAGGTATGGGTTTAAGGTAAAACATGCTATCTTCTTGCTCAGAAGTCGGAATAATATACTGATACTAAACTTATATCCATCTCTTGCTTCTTAAGAGCTTCATTCTCTCTTCTGCGCTATTGTATTTATTCTTATGGTTCAACAGGCTATACATTTTTGTTTTCTTTATATCCATAACCTGTTTGGCTGTTTGCACACAAAAACTTATGGCGCTGCACGTCAGCTTCAACTTTTTGATAAAAACAGATGAATGAAAATTGAATTCGATTGAGGGCTGATATGTAGATTAACTTAGGCTGGCATCATTTTTCATTCTTGGGTAAAATAGATGGCTGTGCACCCAGCTACCAACATGTAAAGCAGGTGAAACATTGATTTTAGTTGACTACATGAATAGTTTTATTCTAATTCCTTTTCCATAATCATCTTGCTAGACTACTTGAATTGTTATATATATATATATATGGGAGACATAGGTTGAATACTTTCTTTTCGTGTTGTTGGATAGTAAATAGACTTACAGTCGAGCCTTCATTTTCATCAGGGAGCTGGAGCTGAGTTTGCAAGGGCATACTTAAGCAATGTATGTGTTGCCAAAGAACTGCACAGGAATGGGATAGGTTACGATCTCGTGGAGAAATCAAAGAGAGTTGCTGAAGAATGGGGTAATAAAACTTAGTATGCATTTTTCCTCTCCTTCAGTTGTGGAAATTCTTTACTAAGTCAATGGAATATGAACAGAATACATGTAGGTAAGATTTGTTGGTGGCTATTTTATACTGTTAGAAAATTGCTAGAAACATTGAATGGGGATTCGGGAGTTTGTACAATAGCTGTATTTGTGAGACCATAAACACTCATATTGCTGTAATTTTGTTCTTTTCCATTGCATATGACAGCTTGAGGGTTATTTATATAGTTTTAATACATTTCTTAACACGTACTATTATTGCCAGTTGCTTATGTTCTAAGTTTTTTTCATTTGTGTGTGCCATGTCTTGTGTATTATCATGCCGTAGTCATCTTATTGACCCTGCCTTAATTAAGTGTAATCTAGCTGATACTACTGTCTTTGATCAATCCAGGCATAACAGATATATATGTCCACGTTGCTGTTGATAATGAGGCTGCAAAGAAACTGTACAGGAAATGCGGTTTTGTTTATGAGAATGATGAGCCTGCATGGCAAGCCAGATATCTGGATCGACCTCGTAGGGTTTTACTATGGTTCGGCCTCCCTATCAAGGAGTTGTAGGATCATGGTATTAATAATACTCCACTTGTTCAAAATCATAAACTAGCACAACCCTCAAATATAGTTGAAATACATAAAGTGTAGAAGGAGCCATGATGCTCGTTAACTTCGATTATTTCAGTCTTCAGAACAATAGACATGACCACATGGTTATTTTTCTTGGCGCACTGGCCAACTGTAAATCTATACCAGTCTGGCTTCTGAACAGAGAGACTCAGATCCTGCACACAAACAGAAGATAGGAAGGTGAGATATTCTCTCTCTCTTAAAGTAAACTTTTGTGGTATTCAAATTATGTTATGTTGGTTGAAGTCAAGGGAGCTTACTGGTCGAACCGAACTTCGACTTTCCCAGCACGAGTATTAGCAATAGCAGAGAAGGCATCCTGAGAGAGGTTGAGGATGCCATAGCATGGAGGCCTGCAGTAGTCAACAACAGTAACTTCGACGGTCTTTCCCCACTTGCAAGGGTCGGGATCAGGATTAGCACCAGCTATGCAGCTCACTCTGTCACTCTGTACCTAGTTCCGCAAGCAGCTCCGTTGCTCCATAAGGGGTCTCTCACTCCTGCCACCATCACTCCTTTGTCCTGCATCTTGTAGCATGCTGAAGCTGCAAACAGAACATATATTCATGAGCCTGTAAACAAAACATATTGAAGCTGTCCAGATGAATTGTTGGTTACGTGTGTAAGGTGGCTCATAGTAAACAGCAGTCCCCTCCATGGCACGAGCTGTTGAAATGAAAATGATGCAGGATAGGCATAGCACAGCGATCACACCAACTTGCATCTCTTCTCAAAGGTACCTACTTCCTTCCTCTTGTATATGTTCACCTGCTTCTGTAACTCTTGTTATTTAGATGATGGTGAGTAACAACTATGTGGCCTTCTTGCTTGATCAAGTCTCTACTTTATATAGATGCTCTAGTCAAGTCAAGTAACCGACTTTTTGCTTATTATTATTATTATTATTATATCTAATCATTCGTTAACTTTCTACCAGCTAAATCGCACATTTTAGTACTTGTACCTAATTATTTTATATTTCTTATTAGCTTAAGAAGAAAAAAGGTAAAAAATAACTTCCAAATTTTGCCACCCAAAGCTTTTATTTTACTGCTCTGTTCGTTCTAACAACATTGATAGATTCAACTTTCAAACTTGAATTTGATTCAAAGCATTACTATGAAAATCTTGTTAAAATAATTTCAAAATATAGTTGAAAACTAGACTTGTTATCTTCATATAAATAATTTAGCTTAAATAAATCAGGAAGTTACAAGATAAATTAAATGATGAAAATAAATATATTCATTTTTAAGAACTAATAGAAGTAGTAAATGCCGCCTTAAGCTTTAAAAGAGAACTATTATTTCTTTTAAAAAGAAAAGGTGGAGGAAAGAATTTGTATTTCTTAGATCGAAAAAATAATGATGTTTGAATCTAAAATCTTGAAATTGTTTGTTGGTTGAGAGGAAATTGTGTTCTTTGGGTGCGTAGAAAGGGTGACTGAAGGAAGACTGATGACCAGAAAGCCTCCGGGTGTAAATGCATGACAAAGATTGATGGTTCAATACGTGTGTTTTGGTTCAAGCTCAACAGTGGTAAGATGAATTTTCTTCTTTTCCATCTACGTGTGTTTTGGTTCAAGACTGGTACGATGAATTTTCTTCCATCTAGACCACCTTCTTTGAGTGTTCATAAATTTTATGAAACATTTTGGTAAAATATTTAAAGTTGATGTGATGTTTATTTTAAGAAAAATTAGAGAAAAAGTGTTGATTTAATGGTTTGTTGTTACAATTCAAAGAATCTTTAAATGAAGAACTCAACCTTCACGTGAAAATTCCACATATTTTCATCAATTTCAAATACCTCATTAAATTTTCTAATTTTTTTTTTATTAAAGTTATGTTCTTTCTTTTTTTTTCTTCTCTTTTTTGAAAAGACATTCATATTATAAAAAGTGTTAGCTTACTCTTCAAGACGGAGAGAAAGTAGAGACGAAACTGTCACTGATATTGGGTACCTAGCAGATCAGGTCACCCATTGTAGAGTAACTAGTACAGATGAAAATACAAAAATGTACAATTTACAGATTTGCAACGGCCTGCAGGAGGTTGATTATCCAATTTGGCCAGCGTATATTTTGAAGTGAGTCCACCTGTTTGAGATTCATAAGAATGTTAGGAATTGAATTAAGGAAACAAAGCCTTTTGGAGTTGCCGATTGTGGAGGGAAAGTTGCTGCATTCCTATCACGTCAAATGCACCAAGCAGTGACCACGCAAATTGCGAACCGGATCTTATTTTGATTCTTGTTGAGGTGCGGGGGATAGGATGTCCGACCCCTCCAAGCTTAGGAAAGTCCCCGATCACACCAAAGGTGGAGGAGCATGCTACCAAGCAGTGTGAGAGTGACTCTGTGGCTCCACAGCGAAGAGGGCAATCCGTGTTGTTGAGGATTACTCCACGACGAGCAAGTTGCAGCATGGTTGGGAGCCTGTCCCGCGAGGCTTTCCAGAGGAAGATATTAAGCTTCCTTGGAATCCAAGAGATCCATGTTGTTGCGCTTCCAAGAAATGTGTTGTTGAGGGTTGCTTCATCAATTTGTTTGGAGAGGGCAGCAACTAAGAATCGATCTTTCTTGTCCAGATTACAGCTCCAGCTATTTGTGACTCCTTCTTTGATAGTAAAAACCTGCAGCATAGTTGTTAGATCTTCAAATTCTCATTCCTCCCTTCCTCTTGGGTTTCTCCTCCACTTCCAAAGCCAACCCCAACCCTTCGGACTCCAAGAACCCATATCCGCTACTTTACACTGATGGTCCGTTTCTAGTCTCGCCATCCTAGGAAAGTACTCCTTTAAGGGTTTTGTACCTAGCCAGTTGTCTTCCCAGAAAAGTGTTTGGTTCCCATCCCCTACGGTTCTTGAAAAAGAGTTGGAGAATTATATGCCTGCTTCATCTATTAACAACCCCGTTTTGAGAATTCTACCCCAAACTCCTCCAAGCTTCGATAAACTAGCACTTTCTCACCCTCCATCCGCACCATACACTTCCTCAATCACCCTCACCCATAAAGCATTTTTTTCATTAAGAAAATGACATTTCCATTTCCCGATCAAACCCCAATTTTTTGCTTTCAGACTTCCCACACCTAGATCCCCCTCATCCAAGCCACTAAGCATAGTTTCCCAATTTACCCAGTAAATCCATTTCTTCTCTTCTTTAATCCCCCCAAAAAAATTAGATCTAATACTCTCAAGTGTTTGGATTACCTCAGCAAAGGTGCGAAACAACGAGAAGAAGAACAAATGCATGTTTCCTAAGATAAAACTGAGTAGGGTAAGACAACCGCCAGCTGAGATGAGGTTTGATTTCCAGTTTGATAGCTTTGATTTGAATTTTTCGACCACTGGAGACCAAGATGCCACAATATTCATGTTGGCACTAACTGGGAGTCCCAAATAAGTGAAAGGCAGATTTCCAGCTTTACAACCGACTTGTTTTGCAATCATGTCGATTTCTATGTTTGTAACCCCGATGTCAAAGACGGTGCTCTTTGAAAGATTTATTTTTAACCCTGAAGCCTGATCGAAGCATTTGAGGACACGAGTCAGGTTGATCACATTTGTTTTGTCTCATGGACCAAAAAGCACTGCTTCATCTGCGTATTGAAGGTGCGAGATGTTGAGATCTGATTGGTTGAAGCCGATTCCGCGAACAATATGCTTTTCTTTCGCCTCTTCAATCATGACATTCAAAACTTCTGCAGCAATAAGGATAAAGTTATGTTCTTTTGAAGATAATTTGGTGAAGAAAAATGGGATTTTTTTTAAATTGATGGCAAATATGTAAAGGGAAAAGATGGATATCCATGGAGTAACAATGTCATCTAGTTGCAGGAAAGTGTTTCGTTTTTCTTACCAAATTTATATACTATAATAAATATATGAATGCATACTTACACAATGAACATGTAATATCTACACTTCAAAAACCTCGTCTAACAAAATATAAAAACATGTAACTGTCTAAGCAGTACTTCAAACTTGGAAAGCCCAATATCTACAGTATGTCATACCAATTACTATCTCTGCTTCAAATGCACTGTCCTATTTCTTATGCTCTAATTTGGGAAGGAAAATGACAATATATTTAAAACGGAAGGAGTAGTTAAGATCAAGATTACCAGCGATTAATAAATAAATAAATAAAAAAGAAAAAAAGGATCAAGGTTGCGAGCGAACTAGTTAGGCCGGAAATTTGCAGCATTGACCACAAGTTCCGGCGGCCTAAATGCCTAGCCCAAGCCCAAATAGCTAACCTTATAAGCTAACTTACCCACCCAGTTGCAACCCTATCATGCCTGTGTCTCCTACTGATCTAGCAGCCGCGTGGAAAACTCGCGCCGCCTTGCTGGATTGTGGTGGGGCGACTCGGCGGTCTCATCAGCTCTGCCGCACGCATGACGCAAGATGTGTTGCAGGTGAGAATCAGACGGCGGATGTAGGCTACCTCACTTTCTCGATCCCTCTCTGGCAAGTGGCGAAGCCAAGAAAAAAAATTAGGGTGACGAAAATTCTTCAAATATTATCACAGATAAAGTAATACTCCCTCCATCTCATAAAGGTTATCAATATTACTATATAAAGATTGTCAACTTTCCTAAAATAGAAAATTTTCACCATCACTTTTACCAAATTATCCTTACTTATCATTACCATTTCAAACATTTTTTCCATACACATTTTTATAATAAGGGTGAAAAAGTCAATCTATCACTACTCTCCCACTTTCCTTAATATTTGTGCTCAAACAAAACCTACAAACTTTGTAAGACGGAAGGAGTATAAATTTAATACAAGTAGTTTGACTTAAATGAAAGTAATACATATCAATAGTACTAAAAATTCAGAGATATGATTAGAGAGAGAGAGGGTGAAGATTAAGGAGATTGGTTCAATGGCAGGGTTTGGACTCTATTGAGCTCGCAACTATCGTGAGGACAGGAAGGGGCATTTGTTTGTTGTATTGTTTTAAGGAAAAAAAATTCCTCCTACCCGCGGTGGAGGAAACTCCTTTTCCTTGCATACGTGACATGACGTTATTAGCTGATAACACCTCAATTAATTACAGATTAGCACACCCCATAATAAATAGTGACAGCCCCGTAATTAATAGTGGTAGTACGAACCAATAGTGACACGTCACGTATGTAGGAAGAAAGAGTTCCCTCCACCCGGGATAGGAGCAAAATTTTGTTCTTGTTTTAATTGTATACTCCAACACTGTACCACAAAGATTGTCAATTTTATTTTCATGTTTATCTTATATTTAATCTTTGATTTTTATTTATCAATATTTTGATGTAAAAATTTAAATATTTTATAGGAGTATAATAATTTGTAGTATGAAATTTCTAAATGTATTTTTTTTTCCATTATGTATTTTACTTATAATTTGAGTTAAACACTCAAACGCAAAACATGAAAATCAAACCCTACAACTTTTGTGGAAGGAAGAGAGTAATTCTTAATTGAATGGAGTTGGTGGGATTTGTTCAAATGGAATCAGTTTGGGCCCAAAGTATTGAAAGTAATTTAGATAATGGGTTGGATTGCCTGAAAAGTAGTGGAATTAATGAAATAAATTCAAAATAAAAAATAACATCTCTGACTATCCTAAATGTATACTTTATTTGTCCACATTTAATAGTTACATTTGACTTACGAATTTTTGTTTGATTCAATTTTTTAATAGGAATACGTTTCTCAAAAAAAATTTAAAAAAAAAATTCTAAAAACTAGACACATTGATTTATTTATGTATATATGTTACTTAACTTTCTATATACTACTAACTTCTCAAAACATTTAGGGTGGCAATACATAGCTTTGCCACTGTCTCCAGCTCCAGTCAGTTTCGAATCTGAGTCTCAGTAATGACAGGTTCGAATCTATGATGAATTTCTTCTTTGAAGTCATTGTCTTTCTCCTTCATGAATATATAGTCCAAGTTTTTTTTTTTTTTTTTGAACTGCGATTTTTTCATTGATAGATTACTTTCCCCCTCCAAGGTGGAGGGAAGAGAAGTATCTGCAAGAGAAGAGATAAGGAAAAAAGGAAGAGATCATGTGTTGATTGCGACGGGGGTAACAATAACCGCTCGACTGCAATGGCACATGAACCTTCAAACAACAAGAGAAAGATGAACAGAGTAAGACGACAGGATACAATAGAAGAGGGTGTAGCCTGCACTCAGAAATTAAGAGAAACTCATGTACCGGCTAGGGGATTGAGAAGTCAATCCACCCATCTACATTTGAAGCCATTCCACCATATCTGAGCTTGTATTCTTGACAGGTTTGGCGGATGCGACATCTGTAGCATGTCTTCTATGTTGTTTCCGCTGAACTGTCCCATATGACACTAGTTGTATATCAAGTGCCATGTTGAGGATGCAAAAGGGCAACTGATAAGGGTGTGGTTTGTTGTTTCAAAGCATGAGGAGCATCTCGGACAGTCAGTTGATAGGAGATGAACCCCTCGATGAGTTAGTTGCTCCTGAGTTGGAAGCTTGTCCAT
>JBBYHH010043977.1:0-16068 GCA_038382905.1 Daphne laureola
CTACCCCCTTACTGAGTACCTCTCGAGGACTCACCCCCAATACATTAATATTTTCAGGAAACTCTGGTAAAAGACCCGCGGAATAAATCCGCCTGGTCGTAATGAGAATCTTGGATACCAGTGGTATGAGACCGCTTGAAAGATAGCGATGTTTATTTCAGGTATGGGGGTAGTCTCGATTGGGATACATAAGTGTGATTATATATTTGAGTAAGTACGATTATGGTTGACTAACGGTTTGAATTTCAGGTTTGTGATTAGCAGCAACAGTATCTTGTGTGATCGTCGGAGTCTTGATGACCCGATCATGCAAGCTTAGTGAGTATTACACTATGGCTTATTTTGGGCTTTGTAGGCGTAGTATGCATGCGTAGTTAGACATCATTATTCGTTTTGCTGATTTGTATATTTTTACTTTCTCGTGGAGTACTTGCCCAGTGCGATGGGCAAGGCTCCTTTCTGGTACATCTGGTGTTGAGCGGAGCTCAACGTTATTTCTTATCTGGTCGCGCGATTTTCTGTATAAACCGCTAACGTGTTTCGGGTACAGGTTTAGGGAGTTATTAGAAACGCCATAAAAACTCGTAACGCGTTAAACAATCAGAACTAAATAGCAAAGTTTAGTCAAATAAGTAGAATTTTTTTTTAGGGCCGGGTTTTGGGTCTGCAAAACCCTAAGTAGGCTAAGTATCGACGTCGCCATCATCGCCCGCCACCGCACCGATATCACTCATGCTTTCGTAGATGCAGCTGAGGACGGGGGTGGTGGTGACAGAACAATGAGGGTAAGCTAAGCTCATATCAGGGGATCCATGAGATAAGTTGAGAAAAAGTTCTCGCATCTATCATGCATCATTTGTTTTCATTGAAAGCATTGTGGTTTTTATGAAGGTATTGTGGAAAACTTCAAACATCAAAAAATTTCATGCATCTGGCCATGATGTATCATGCATACTATCATTATTCATTCTCAAGTACAGGTTTTCAAGGGACGCATCAAGCAAAGAGTTGAATTCGTACTAATCAAGTTTGGTGTTTTTGGATCAAGGTAAAAAGATTTGAGCGAGAAGCTCCTCAAATATTAAGATGACAACTAACCAAGTACTAGTTCTTATATGGTACACCTATGTGTATTTACACATACCTGACCCAAGCCCATAACTATATATAGGAACAAGGCCCATGCGACTAAAACAATTTGGATGACCATTATACCCTTACCCAAATATTCTTATCACATCTCAATTCTTAAGCTCTCTCTCGGCGACACTCTCCATCACCTCCGCACTCCAGATTGTTCAACGCATCAAATGCTCTCAAATCCTCTCGCGATATCTTTTTCATAGCAAAACAAATTCTGATCTCATCATCAACATCTTTAATCCGGCCTCCAAACTCATCGTCGCCGGTCTCCAATCACAACATCGTTGCCTTGGATCACATCATCGTTGCCTCCAAGCCAATTGTCGATGCCTTCCATCTCACCCTCACGGCCTCAGATCTCTTCGTTGTTGCCTCCAATATCATCGCCGTCATCTCCGATGTTATCATCGCTGCCACCAATCTCATCATCGCGGCCTCAGATCTCATCATCATTGCTTCGATCTCAACAGCGCAGCCTACAATCATTGTTTCTTTCTACACGCTTCTGCGTTTTGGTGCTCAACTACTTGAGTTCATTTAGTCCTCTCATATGCTAGACAATTACCAGTATCGATACTGTAATTTCAGCAATTGCATTGACTAGTGAGAAGTAATTTCTTGTTTACAAATTGTTTGTTGTGATAAATGACTGTACTGCTTTCATGTTTTCTTTTTATAGTTTACTTCTACAAACCTTTTTCTGGCTTGGCAATGCCACAATTAAAGAAGATAAATTAAATGTGAGGAAACATTGGAAATGTGCTCATTAGAAAAAAAGTAGTGTCAATTACTATCCTGAAAATCTGTGTGTTTTCAAAGTTCCAAGAAGTGTTTACCAAACTTTGAAGAAGTTTCAAATATGAGTACTAAATCTGACACTTTATTGAGATATTGCTAAAATTACGTGCCTATCAAGTTCTCAAGAAGTGTTTATTAAACTTTTAAGAAGTCTGTCACTCAGAAATACTCCTAAACGAAAATTTCTAAAGCCAAGAAGATTATTGCAAAAGAAAATTGTCTGAAGAAACATGTCAAATTTCTCAAAAGAACGAGGATTTTAGAGAGAATTAAGAGTTTAAAAGAAGAATTTAAACCAAGAGGCAAAGAGAATACAATCGATTTCGCTTAGAATTATTGCAGTTCAGAGAATTTCTTGAATTTGTTTAACTCTTTTTTTGACGAAAAAAAGCTAGTTATTATTTCTAGAAAAAATAATACAGGCCATACTTTACCAAAGCAACAACCAAACACCAAAACAAAAGCAAATAAAAGAAGAAAAAACAAATAGAGCCAAAACATGTTAGAACCACGAGTAGAATCATCCCGGTAGCAAGCTTCCTCCTGAACAGGCTATTGCAAAGCCGGATAAAAGCACATAAAGTCATAGTGAAGAAATATAGATATTTGATTTCGACCGCGGAACTCCTAATAGGCTCTCATGGAACTCAATGTCATCTCACTATACGCGTGTAGACAGAAGGGAATCTTCCAAACCAAGAAGACTCCACCACACAGAAAAAGCAAAAAACTCCCAAACAAAAAGTAATACTATCAAGCCAACTAGAGGAAAAAACGAGCAATATTAAGAAAGACGGAGCATGCAAGGACGGCTCATAGCCCAAACCTCTTCGTACCCCGACGTTCAAGGGGCAGGGTGAGGCAGGAAGTCCCCATGCACCACCAAACTTCGACCAACTGCCTCAGCAACAACATCCGAAATATGTGCCTTCTTTCGGGCAATTTCAACCCCAAGTACTGCAGATTTCCCATGTCTCTTGTCCGGACGCTTTGTGCTTCCCGTGAATCATGTTGTAGCGGACATGGACTGGGACACCAGAACCTCTACCAAAGCTAGCTCATTACTCACCACAACCGGGGGAAGTTCTGGTGCTACCGGAACAAGTGCAAGATCCCCTGCCGGAGCCTTCTCAACCTCAGCTGCCGTAGCCTGCGCCTCTGGGACAGCTGGGGCCGTGGACGCAGGTTTCAGCTCCGAGTCCACCGCAGCCTTCTCCAGTGTCTCCAGCACTGCAGGAGAACGAATCTCCCCACGACGGGAGGTCGGGTGATGCAACCAGTCACCGTATTGGTTACCTACACCTTCATTTTTCAGAGGAACCAAACACTCTCTTTCGAGATGAATGCACCATCCACAGTGATAACAGAAATCAGTCAGACGTTCATATTCCAAAAGAAATGATCGGATAGTACCTTCGACTTGGATCTTGATCAACCGATGAAGAGGTTTCATGATATCCACGAAAACCCTAACCCTTAGAGAGGCCACATTAACATCCATTGCCTGAACCTGTCCAATTAGTGTCCCCAGAGAGTGGGCCATAACCTGTGTGTAACAGTCAAACGGCACATCCAAGATATGCACCAAAAAATCCATCATGTTGAAATCCAGGGAAGAAGGGGAAACCCCTTGGTTAAGCAAAACCATTACTATTAAACGGCCATTAAAGGACCACGGTCCCTTATCCAGAGTTCGCTTCGCTTGTTCCTCCGAGTCAAATGTAAACAGAAAAATATTGGAACGAGATTGAGAGGTAGCGAATTTTACCGAGTAGTTCACTCTATGCCACGCATTCCGGAATGCGGCTATGAGGATGTCCAGTCAGATGAGCTGGCGGAGAGTACCCGGCTAGCGATAACAGCACCGGGATGGCGGACGATGGCCCTGGGAAGCGCGACAGCGACTTCCTCTTCTTCGTGCGACAGGGCGAACTGTGAGAGACGATTGTTCATGGCTTCCATCAGGCTGGCGATGGTGTTGCGGCGAGAACAGGGACGCGACAAGGGCTGGATGGCTGGGCAACGCAAGCAAGTGTGATGGGGAAGGAACCACGAGCAGCTACGGCTGCTAGGGTTGGAGAGAACGCGCCTTTCGAGCTAAGCACTGTACGAATTTGTTTCACTCTGTCTGTAGTCTATTATAGATTTATAGTGCGTTGGCTTTGGAGAATGTAATTTGGTCAAGTTACAAAGAAATAAGAATTTTACTGTTTATCATTGATTTTGAAGGGACATCCCCATGCCACTAATTGTTGTAGACAATTCATTTACTTGCTGAACTTATAGTTGAAACCCAACTAATTGTTGTAGACAATTCATTTACTTGAACTTATAGGTGAAACTCAATGATACAATATTTACTAGTGATGACATTTACTGTGGACAAATAGTTCATGATAATCACAATGTCAGAATGATGATATAGAAGTGTTTAAAATAATAAATAAAAATGTTTTAAAAAATATATGAAAATGTATAAAATAATATGTAGATATTTTGTTTTGACATTTTTTTTTTTAAGAATTCAACTCCTATTTTAAATGATCCGTATTTCATACTCTTGCTATAGGTACATACAGTTTTTCACATAGGTATATAGTTTTCATAAATGTGAGAAGTGTCTAGAATAATATATAAAAATGTCGAAAACATTTTTAAAATTGTCAATAACTCTTGGTTTCGGGTGCAAAAAACTCACTGAATTATGTCGAAAAGTGCAAATTTAACATTATTCTTTTGAAATACCTAAATTTACAACTTAACTTAGACATAGAGTGCAATTTCATGAATGTTATGTTAAATGTAACGGTTCTCCGTTAATTAATTATATTTTACACCCTTAAACTTTTCACATTATACATTTAACACCCAAAATTTTATTTATTATTAAAAATACTATCTCCTTCATTGAAACACCAAAATTAACAAAACCAAAAAAGGGAAACATAAATTAAAAAACAAATTAATTATTTTTAAGAGTGAAAATGTCATGCCGTAAGAATTTCTAGGTATATTGAATTATTTTTAAGGAGGCCGTTTAGGTGAAATATTCTTTATTGTTTTATAAGACTGTCCAACGCAACGGGTTTAAAAGGATAAATTCAGCCACACGAAAGCAGGCACATGATCGAACCTATAAACAATAAGGTCTAGTAAGGAAAACAAGACTGGCTTTTGAAAGCTAAGAGAGCATCAGGAAATGAAGACGTATTCACTCAGATTAAATTAGTTGCTGAGTCACTATTATAAAGGGGTAACTAATTAGGCCTTTTAACAGAGAGAAAGAGGGTTCGATCGGCCAAAGATGTTGAATGAAGATTAAATCAAACCTTAGGTGAAAGTAATAACTTGTTTTCTAATTTATGTTTTTTTTGTGTGTTAATTTTAGTGTTTTAATGAAGAGATAACATTTTTACTAATAAATAAAACTTTTTGTGTTAAATGCATTATTTAAAAAATGTAAGGTGTAAAATACAATTTATTAACGGATGACTCTTACATTAATGGAATAGTCATAAAATTGTACTTAATATCTATATTAAGTCGTTTTAAAATAATGATGATAATTTTATATTTTTTGACATAATTCAATGGACTTTTTGCACCCCAAGCCAAAACTCTTTAAACATTTTCTTCGAATTATAACGTTATTAACAAAATAGAAGCATGTGCTAAAACGTGTCCTCCAACATTGGTAGTTTAGCGACTGGAGTCCTATTGTCCCTATGATTTATTAAAAAACGTCTATTAGACATAGAAGTGTTTGATATAAATTCAACATATGATATACACTCCGTAAATCTCCTAATTAAGTTCATTACCATTTTATTCAAACTTGATTATTGTTTTAGGAGATCACTATAATTGATACTAATGTATGTAATGAATTAGCTCCGGCACTTGCTATACATACATATAGTATTTATACAAGCTCATACTAAATAATAAATGTATACATACTTCATAAAAATAAAATAAAAAATAAATAAATGTATACATAAATATCCAAAAGTGTCTAAACTAATATATAAAATATCTAAAGTGCGATACAAAAATGTCTGAAAAAGTGGCTAAAACAATTACTAAAAAGTATATATATATATATATATATATATATGATGTGAACTTCACTTGAGATGCAAGAATACTTAACTTGCAAGGATCTAACTTGATGAATGATGAAGAACAAACACATAAACACAAGATAGATTTCGGCCACCAACACCTCACAACTATAAGGTTGAGCAATATTGATGAAAATGCCAAGAAAATGAGGGATCTACCACCTCTTGACTACAAGATCAAGCAATATAAGATATGAAATTTGAAACCATTTTCATGAATCAAAGGATGATGGAAGATTGCAAACAATGAGAACAAACAAGTTCAACCTCTCAACAAAGAGTTTCGGCCGAAAATGTGAAATATGTTCTAACTTACAAAATGAAACCTTTCCTAGTTTAAATTACAAGGTTGGTAGAAAAGGTGGTAGAAACATGATCCTAGAATAAAGGACTATACTAATGATGGCTAAGGGTTAAGGGAGAGAGAGAGAGATACCTGGCTATCCTTAAAGTTTTAAGGTAGATGGGGTAGTAAAGCTTTGGTCAAGTCTAAGAGACAAGCCCCCTTAAAAAAAAGGTAGGTTAGGAGACAACATCCCTTAAAGTAAGGTATGCTACTTTTCTACATACAAAATGCTACCAAACATTATTATTTTAAACCCAAACTTTATAATCTGGCTTATAAGGCTCCTCTAGGCCCGGGATGGCATGTGAGAGGGTGGTGGCACGTAGGAAGCCTCCTTGGGCGCGTGTGGCGCGTGAAGACCTTCCCGAGTGAGTGGAAGGTGGGGAAAGGCAATGGTGACCCCAAATCAAGTGTACTGCTGCTGGATGGCTCGGGATGGCGCATGAGGTCTTCAAGGTGGCACGTGAAAGGCCTCCTCCACAAGTGTGCTCACTGTTAGACCTCCAATGAAGCTTGTTCTTGCTTTCACCAAGTAAATGCCCATATGATGAAGTTTTGCCGCTCTCCTTTGGTCTTTTTCCTGCTCCTCTCCTTATGCCATGAGTCTCATAAAGGCATTGAGACTCTCTTGAACCTTCTTGGACCGAGATCTAGTTATAGGTTCACCGAGGCCTTGAGGTGGATTGGGCTCCATAGGTGCTTGAACTTGAGCTTCCACTTAAGGGTTGGAGTGGTCCTTGGTGATGTCCACATCATACCCTCCTTCTTGAGAAGAATCCGTCCTTGGATTTATTTCTTCAAGATCACCTTCATAAGGAAGCAAATCACAAACATTAAATGTTGCATGCACATTATAAGAACCATCAAAAGGAAAATCAAGAACATATGCATTATCATTAATCTTCTTTGTGATCTGAAAAGGTCCATCTTCCCTACGTGAAAGTTTGCTCTACCTAGCTTGTGGGAACCTTTCCTTTCTTAAATGCAACCATACCTAATCACCTTCCTCAAAACTCCTAAATCTTATACCTTTGTTAACCCTCCTAGCATAAGACTCATTTATCTTTTCAAGTTGCTTATGAACCTTAGAATGAAAGTCTTTCATGCTTTGGGATTTGTTTTTACCATCAACATCTAATTGATCCACATGTGACAAAGCAATCAAGTCCAAATGAGTTAAAGGATTGAAACCATAAACAACCTCAAATAGACTATATGATGTAGATGTATGGTATGCTCTGTTGTATGCAAACTCTACATGAGGTAGACATTTTTTCCAATCTTTCAAATTCTTCTTAAGTATGGTCCTTAGGATAGTACTGAGGGTTCTATTAGTTACTTCAGTTTGCCCATCGGTTTGTAGGTGACTAGATGTAGAAAACATCAAACTAGTACCTAACCGAGACCAAAGTGTCCTCCAAAAGTGACTCAAGAATCTAGAATCCCTATCACTAACAATTTATCTTGGAATGCCATGGTATTTCAAAATTTCTTTAAGGAACAAATCAGCCAGATGAGATGCATCATCAGTTTTATGGCGTGGAATGAAATGAGCTATTTTAGAGAACCTATCTACCACAAAAAAGATGACATCATGTCCATGTGAAGTCCTAGGCAAACCACTAATGAAATCCATACTCAAATCAATCCAAGGAAGAGAAGGAGTAGGAAGAGGGGTGTACTTCCCTTTTGGTTGCAAGGTGGATTTGGATTTGTGGCATGTCACACACCTTGCACACACCTTGGCCACATCCTTTTTTAGACTCGGCCAAAAGAAGTTATCTTTGACAACCTCATATGTCTTTTGAACACCAAAGTGTCCCATAAGGCCGCCACCATATGTCTCTTTGATAATGACTTCCCTAATGGAGCTTCTTGGCACACACAACCTTTTGAACTTAAACAAAAATCCATCAAAAACATAGTAGCCTTCTCGGCCACTCTTAGAACATTGTGCATAAATTTCACCAAAATCATAATCATGCTCATACATGTCTTTTAAGCAGTCAAAACCAACAAATTTAGCATCAAGTGTCACAAGCAATGCATACCTCCTAGATATAGCATTGGCCACAACATTCTCTTCCCCCTTTTTATACTTAATCACATAAGAGAAAGACTCAATGAACTCTACCCATTTATCATGCCTTTTGTTCAAGTTTCCTTGTCCTTGCAAGTATTTTAGTGAAAAATGATCAGTGTGAATGACAAACTCTTTGGGAAACAAGTAGTGAGATCACACTTGCAATGATCTTACAAGAGCATAAAGCTCTTTGTCATAAGTGAAATAATTGAGAGTGGCTCCTCCCAACTTCTCACTAAAGTAAGCAATGACGCGGCCTTCTTGGTATAAAACGACACCAATTTCTATCCCACTTGCATCACATTCCATTTCAAACACACTATCAAAGTTTGGAAAACAAAGTAATGGTGCACTAACCAACCTAGACTTCAATTCAACAAAATACTCCTCTTGGGTTTTACCCCATGCAAAGATAACATTTTTCTTGGTTAATTCATGCAAGGGAGATGCAATTGTTGAAAAATATTTCACAAACCACCTATAAAAACTAGCAAGTTCTAAGAAAGATCTCACTTCAGTTAAAGTCTTGGGAGTTGTCCATTCTTTGATTACAATCACTTTACTTTCATCAACTTTAACTCCATCATTGCCTACAACATATCCTAGAGAGTTTACTTCACTTGAAGCAAAGACACACTTCTCAAATTTGGCAAACAAGCATTCGGCACTAAGTGTATCTAGCACATGCTTTAGATGTTCAACATGTTCATCATGGGATTTGGAATAGACAAGAATATCATCAAAGTACACAACAACATACTTTCCAATCATAAGCCGCCAGACATGGTTCATCAACCTCATAAAGTACTAGGTGTATTAGACAATCCAAATGGAATGACATTCCATTCATACAAACCAATTTTAGTTTTGAATGTCGTTTTCCATTCATCGCCCTTTTTTCATCCTAATTTGGTGATAGCCACTTTTTAGATCAATCTTTGAAAATACACAAGCACCACTCAACTCATCAAGCATATCATCAAGTCTAGGGATACGATGTCTATACTTTATAGTGATTTTGTTAATGAGGTGGCAATCCATGCACATCATCCATGTTCCATCACTTTTGGGCACAAGTAACACTAGCACCGCACATGGTGAAAGGCGCTCTTTGATGTAACCCTTTTCAAGCAACTCTTGCACTTGTTCTTGAATTTCTTTGGCTTCTCGTGGGTTGGTTCGGTAGGTGGCCTTGTTGGGAAAAGGTGTCCCCGGGAGCAAATCTATTTGATGCTCAATGCCTCGATATGGTCGGAGACCTTGAGGTTCATCAAACACATCCTCAAATTCCTTCAAAACCTGTTGCACATACAAAAGAAGAGAAGATATATTCTCAAGTGTTAATATGCAAGATGTAGGAATCATGAGAAAACATGTTTTTCTCCCAATAAGTGCTTTCTTGAGATCTCTCACTTTGGTTATGGAAGGTTCACTTTCTTGTTTTCTCTCTTGATCTCTTGAAGTGTTTCCCATATATGTACACTGTTTCTTTTCTATCAAGGTTCCCTGAACGTTCTTAATCTTTTCTCTGTTCTCACTTTCCTCTTTCTTTTTCTTACTCTCGGCCTTGCTTGCAAGATGGACTTGATCTTGAAGAGCTTGGGTTGGTGTGAGGGGTAAGAGGGTGTGGTTTTGGCCAAGGTTGGTGATAGAGTATTTTTTGGCATTTCCATAGTGAATGGCATCTTTATCAAATTTCCATGGTCCACCCAAAAGGATATGAGAATCTTGCATCTTTACAACATCACAAGTGATCTCATCTTCATATTTTCGAATCTTGATTGGCACAACAACTTTCTTGAGCACTTTGAAAAATGCTCTATCATGAACCCATTGAAGTTGATATGGTTTCAGGTGGAGCTTGGTTGGAAGCTTCAATTCGGATACCATATCATCACTAGCTACATTTACACAACTCCCACTATCAACAATGAGACTACAAAGTTTCCCATTCACCAATGCTCTTGTTTGGAACAAATTCTCCCTTTGTGATGTTTTGACTACTTTTGGTGAAGGTTGGAGAACTCTCTTTGTCACCAATATCATACCTTCAAGAGGCAACTCACCATCTTGATGGTCACTTTCTTGTGCATCCTCCACAATGGCAGCATCACATTCATCCTCACATGAAATCTCACCAGTTGGCCGAATGACCATCATCTTCTTGTTGGGACAATCATTGGCATAGTGACCTTTTCCTTTACACTTGTAGCACTCAATATTCCTTGTATGCATGGGTGGGTTGTTTTTCCGAGGAGGAGGAGGTTGTCTCGGTTGGAAAGGAGTGGTGGTATTGTTTGGAGGTGGTGTTCTTGGTTGGCTTAAGATGGAAGGTTTAGTTATGGTGTTTGGCTTGGACCATTGGTTTCGACTGAAGGTGGAGGTGGAGGTATAAGGATCTCTCCTTCTTGATTGGTACACAACCCTCATTGCCTTGTGCACCAACTCTTGATAATGCCTATAATCATGCAACTCCACAACCTTAGCAATATCATGTCTCAAACCATGCAAGAACCTTGCCATCCTTGCTTCATCACCTTCAATGATATTAGCACTCATCAAAGCACTTTCTAATTCATTTTGATAGTCTTCAACTGACTTCGTTCCTTCCACTAGATGTTGCAATTTGATACAACAATCTCTATCATAATATGGTGGCACAAACTGAGCCTTCATGATACCATTAAGTTTAACCCAAAAAGTAATAGGATCCCTTTGCATTCTTACCTTTTCAGCATGAAGTTTCTCCCATCAAGTGAGTGCATAACCCGAGAACTCTATCACTGCTAGTTTGAATCTCAACTCATCCGAATAACCAAGGCAATTGAAAACCTATCACACTTGTTCATCCATTCAAGAAACTCATCGGGGTTACTTCTTCCAAAGAATGGTGGAACTTGAAGCTTGATGTTGTTCAAGACTTGTTGCTCTTGGTTTTGGGCTCTTCTCCTTGGTTGATCATCTCTTGGCAAAGGTTGCTCATAGAACTCATCCTCATGGTGCAGCACTCTTCTTCTTGGCCTTCTTTCCTTTTCTTCATAATATTCCTCCTCAATGCTTTCGGATACATCATGAATAATATGATCTTTTCTTAGTGAAAGCTGTGGATGGCTATGTGGAGTCTCTTGAGGTTGCTTTGGTGGTGGGTCCTTGGTGGTGGTAGTGTTGAGGCCACCTTTGGCTCTTGAATCTAGAGGTTCTTATTGAGCATTTGAGGTAGTGGTGGTGGTGGGTTTCTTGCCTTGGGAAACTTCTAATGTTTGCACCCTCTCCTTCATTTCATCCATAGATTGGTTGAGCTTCACAAGCATGTCATACATGCTAGCATGCTTAGGACTCAAAGGAGGAGTACCTGAGCTTGACATCTTCAATATAGAACTTTGGTAGTAACAAGATGAACCTCAGAACTCTTCCTATGTGTTTACACTCATTCTCGTGTTTATCACTTAATTTGGCTCTTTTTATGATTATCACTCTTGCCTTTTTCCACTCAAGAACTCCACAAATTCTCGAAGTTTGATTCCACTCTCAACCTCAATCACAGATGCACATGAAAATGAGGACAAACTAAATTCTTTTGTAAAACCAAAACTTGAAACCAAGAAAATACTAGTTACTTGAAACTAGGTTTTCAAATGAGTAAGGTAGATGGGGTTTGGTTAAGAAAGGTTTTGAAAAAACAAACACTTTTTTATACAAGTTCAACTTTGTTTTTGGATCAATGACACAATTTGCATGAGTTTTGCATGAACACAAGATGAAGACAAGATGAACACAAGAACAACCACCTTTTGAAATCCTTGGTGGATTAAGTGCACTCTTAGGTGATGAACTTGGTATGAATTCCAAGAACACAAGATGAACTTAAACAAGAATAATTTCTACTTTCTTCAACTTTCAAAACTTTGTCATACACTTTCTTTATCCACAACTAAAATCAAGATAACAACTCTAACAACAAACTTGCACAAGAACAACTTGAAAAACAAGATGAACTTTCGGATTCAATAACAACTTTCAACAAGAACTTGCACAAGAACACTTTGAACAACAAGGTTTAAATTCGGCCAAAGGCCAATTTTTCAACAAGAAGAGTTTTTCTTCAAGAGTAAGAAACAAAATCAAAGGGCTTACTTGAAGAAGAAGAAGAACAACAAACAATCATCCAACAAGCACAAAACACTAATACCACTTGATGTGAACTTTACTTGAGATGTAAGAACACTTAACTTGCAAGGATCTAGCTTGATGAATGATGAAGAACAATCACAAAGAACACAAGAAAAATTCAGCCAAAGTCACCTCTCAACTACAAGATTGAGCAATAATAATGATAATGCCAAGCAAGGAGGGATCTAGCACCTCTTGACTACAAGATCAAGCAATACAAGATATATAGTTTGAAACCATTTTCATGGATCAAGGGATGATGGAAGATGCAAACAATGAGAACAAAGAAGTTCAACCTCTCACAAAGGAGTTTCGGCCGAAATTCAAAGATATGTTCCAAGTTACAAAATGAAACCTTTCCTAGTTTAAATTACAAAGTTGGTAGAAAAGGTGGTAGAAAACAAGATCCTAGAATAAAGGAGTAGGCTAACGATGGGTAGGGAAAGAGGAGTGAGTGCTAAGGCCGACCAACCTTAAAACATTAAGGTTAGTGTGGTATGAAGGCTTAAGGTCAAGGTCAAGGGACAAGCCCCCTTGATTTAAGGTAGGCTAGAGACAACATCCCTTAACTTAAGGTAGGCTACTTTTCTTACTTCAAAAGACTACCAAACATTATTATTTCAACCCCAAACTTCATAATCTGGATGCTTTGGATTCTTTAGGCCCAAGATGGCATGTGGAAAGGTGGTGGTGTGTGGTAACCTCCTTTGGGTACGTGTGGCGGGTGAAGAGCTTCTCGGGCGAGTGGAAGGTGGGGAAAGGCAATGGTTGACCCCAAATCAAGTATACTGTTGTTGGATGGCTCAAGATGGCGTGTGAGGTCTTCAAGGTGGTGGGGGGGGCTCGTGAGGGGTGTGGGGCATGTGAGGGGTGCATGAGGCACATGAGGGGCGTGTGAGGTGCGTGAGAGACCTCCTCTACAAGTGTGCTCACCATTAGACCTCCAATGAAGCTTGTTCTTGCTTCCTCCATGCAAATGGCCATATGATGAATTTGTGCTGCTCTCCTTTGGTCTTCTTCCCTCTCCTCTCCTTGTTCCATGAGTCTCATAAAGGCATTGAGACTTTCTTAAACCTTCTTGGACCGAGACCTAGTCATAGGTCCACCGAGGCCTTGAAGACGGTTGGGCTCCTTGGGTGCTTGAGCTTGAGCTTTGATTTGAGAGTTGGAGTGGTCATTGGTGATGTCCACATCAAATGGACACACTTGAATCCACCCTTAATGTTCCTAGAATGGTGCTTGAAGATGGCGGCCTTGTTGAGAGAAAGGATGAAGATGAATGATGAAAAAGATGAAGGAAACTACCAATGTGTGAAGTGAAGTAATGATAACAGACCGCCAAGGCCGATCATTGATTTTCTGGACCGTCCTTGACCATTTGTCATCATCTTCGGATCTAGCTTGGAGGAGCAACACATAGGCGGATGGATGTGGCTCCAAAGACCTCTGACACAACTAGGTGTGGAAACCATCAGAATAATGCCGAGGAAGAGAATGGCTCGTGACCTCCTTCCAACGGTGCGGAAGGTAACCAACGAGATAAATCTTGAAGATCCATGAATGGAAACATCTAGGCTGGCAACGACAATAGAAAACATTGAGAACACAATGCTTGAGGATGATTCTACTCAAGCTTTCATATATGTTCTAAGTTACAAAATACAATGCCTCTTCTATTTATAGTAAGAAAGGCATGGGTGAGGGATGGGTGAGAGGTATGGGTTAAGGGAATATGTAAGGAAGTGGGTGAAGGGATGGCTACATGATAGAAGGTAAGAGAGGTATGGGTTACTTATCCTTCCTTCCTACTTAAAATATAAGAACTAATAAAAATAACCTTAACATACAATCTTCGGCCTCAAAATTCAAAAGAGCCAGATCTTGGTGCTAGGGTCATTTTTACACGATGCGAGGGTCGGCATGTGGGTGCTGGGTCACATCGTTTGTGCCTTGCTCCAGGAAGGTCGCACGAGGGTCACGGGGGGTCACGCTAGGTCCCATCAATGTAGGGTCGTGCCCTTTTGGGCTTGGGGTCATGCCAGGAGATAGAGGGGTCGTCCTAGGAGGTTGAAGGGGTCGCACCAATCGTGTCCTTATGCTCAAAATGGCCCGAAATCACCATGCCATTCTGATGGTCTTCAAGCTTGGCTCGGGAGCATCTCTCGGGACTTTGGATCCTTATCATACTCTCCCTCTTCAAAGGATTCATCCTCAAATCCAAGGTGAGATATTCTTGATACAAAAGAGAAGAAAAATTACATAGAACTTACATAAGAAGAAACAGAGGCAAAAAATATGAAGTTGCTAAGGTCGAGCATCCAAGGACTTCCGCTACAACTAGGTAGGGCAACCCTTGGTAGAACGCTCGCAGAATAGGGGCAGATTCGTGATGAACACCAAGAAGCACACCAAGGCCGGACATGAGGTTTCTGGGCTTTCCTCGGGATGATGATGCTTTAAAACCTTCTCTTTTGTTTTCACAGCTCCGGGAGAGAACTAATAACATAAAATCTCCAACAAGCAACTAGCTCTGATACCAGTTGATAACCCCCATCCTCAAGACTGATAGGAATCTAAGAGCCTCCAAACCAACAAAGAGGATCAAGCTTGAAGGGAAGTCCAATTAAAGTGTTAAAGAAGTAATTTTGAGAAAGAAAGATCATGATTGAGATAAAACCTCACCTGACCATGTTGAAATGTATTTTTAAAGATGATGATAAATTTATATCCTTCTTAGTCTCTTTATACGTCATATTCATGCAGATTAACACATATATATTCTGAGATTCATAGCACGATATCTTTGTATAATCATGCTTCTTCTTATCCGTGGAGAAGAAAGAGGAGAAGAAGATACAAGAAAGGGAGAAGAAATACGTACCTTGTACCTTGGAGAAGTTTGTGCCTCTTCAACTCGGATCTTCAAGTTCTCTAGTAATCCTTCAAGGCCGGATTCCATATGTACAAATTAGGCTATTTGTGTTGAATAAACACAAATAATTGTCCACCCGAAATGCTCTAGGAAGCACCATAGTTTTGGCTAAGAGAAGAGAGGATGTGAGGGAGAAAATCCAATTGTGAGAAGAAGTGTAACTTATGGCCTGCCCCTTGCCCTCTTTTATAAAGAGAGGGGCGGTTGCAAGGGGTTAGTAACCACCCCTCTTGGCTGAAAATATACAATGTTTCGGCCTTGAGGGGTAGTTACTCCATTAAGACTTATACAAGCCTTAAGGCTTGGTAACCACCCCATTTTAGCTAAAGGATGCCTTTCCAATGGTACCTTTTCGCCAAAATGAAGCCTCCCTTGGCTGGCCAACTCCCATAACCGCTAAGGTAAGGGTGCCATACCCAAGGGTGCTAGTACTAACGGTTTAGGTTAGCCCTAGATGTGCCATTTTACCAAA
>JBBYHH010044088.1:0-16068 GCA_038382905.1 Daphne laureola
ACCAACGGTGCTTGTTCAGCAGACCCAGGTGCCGGTATTAGACCCAAAAATCCTGGTCGCAATCAATGATGTCGTTACCCAGAACCTCTGCAGCACTCTCGCGGAAACACTCAAGGACAATGAAGTGTAGCACTCCAGCACACCCAACAATCTGCGGACCATGCTCACACCTTTTCCCTAGCCGCCCTCACTAGGGTTTCACTAAAATGGAAAAGCGTGACAAAGAAACACAAGCGAATAACCCTTATTCTAGAGGAATCAACATCAAGCATATGTAGACTCAGCCCTTTACTAGCCCATGTTGTGCCCATCGCTGTTGAAACCCACCAACGTGACAAACTTCTTCCTTTCTCCTCCTCTAATCGTCTTCCAGCCACATGTTTAATGAAATCGAGGCTAGCGAGTTAGTTTCTCATTCCTTATACTCAAAATTTACTGTCCATCCCACTTTTTGTATTTGTTTCTATGTTTTGGTTTTGGGAATGATTTATTCTTTTACTTATCGCGACACACATTTTTTATGTTCAAAATCTATGAACTATAGTCCACATCTCCTGGTTTCTTTATTATCTCAATCATCTTTTATGATAAACTTTATTTAATGATCATCCTATGTCATCTACATCTCAGGGGAGAGGACATGCAGATGTTTCAACAAGAAGGTTTGATATGTGATAAACGAGGTGCAATTTACCCCGCGCTTCGCTGCGGAACATCCTATGAATATTGGGTTGCTTATATAAACGTATGCAGGTTTGCTAGATATTTTTAAAACAACTGTAAACTTATATATAATATCTCCACAATTAAGAAATCCTTAGACTAATCCTCACGTCAAAGCAAATCTTTTCCTCTCAATGCTTACTGGTGGACCCCTACTAATCATCTCGGCACCCGACACCGGTACCTAACGAGGTCGTATCGGGAACCGAGAAAAAGACTAACCGGCTCGGTGTTCTGATCACTCGGGAAGGCTCGATCCGAGACTCGAAACGTCCGAGAAACCTGACCGAGAGGCCGTGGACATTTCTCGGCCTCGGACCACGTGTCACTCCTCTTGCGGAGTCTCCCCTCACATCACGCCACGTGTTGCGATCTGCCTACTCTGTACCAAGCAATGATGGACATTTGGACCTATAAATAGAGCACTTCCCTCTCCCTTCTCGGACAAGTAACATTTAAAGCTCTAAATCCGACAACTAGTATTCCCGACAACTGACGGATTTGTGGCTTTTCACCAGGGTCCGGGATAGAACAGGAGAACCGAGAACTGAGGAGAACTGAGAACCGAAAGCACGGGAGGACCGACTACCGAGACCCTCAATCTAGAAGTCCGATATGGTGCAAGGTACATTCCTCGTACCTTTTTGTGAATTATTATTATGTTAGGGATCTCCTTAACAGTTGGTAAAAAACAAATGATAGAAACTTCAACCGCAAGTAAAATCTGTAAAATTTCAATCCGTCAATCCCCGGTCTCAATAGATGGTGTGGGTTTAATTGGCACTAGCGGTGGGTTTAAACTCATCGGCAGCTGCATCAATGTCTTGTCCACCCCACTTCCTCATGCGGTCACTCGTTTGTTCAACCTTCATTACCATAATATTCCAAATGTACAAATTAGGAGCTCACATTGCACACATTTCGGAAAAGTTTTTACAAGATCGGGTTTTGGGTCACCACAATTTAGAATAGTCTAGCAACGACGTCGACCGCCGCTGCCACTCCTAACCGACCGTCCTTCTTATTTACACCAAAAAGCTTCCGCAGCGCCAGGGCGCGGGACGGTGGTGACACGAGAGGAGTGAGGGCCCAAGGAATCGTGTGGCTTCTCGGGCTGAGAGGTCGGGGATAGTGATCATCTTTAGGATAAGTCCAGGTAGCCTCAAGAAGGAAGTTTGGCGTGAGACCTACCAGCTGCAAATAAGACATTAAACCATAGTGCTTCGGAGCAGATGAGTGCCTTATTCAGACTCTTGTTTGCACCGTTTTTTTTAAGTTGCATCATTTTCTTCATGCCCTTAATTGCCTAAATCAATATAATTCAGTTCACCATTGTGTATTTTAGTTATTGATAAATAGAATGAGTCAATTCGTAGAAAACAATAATCTTAACAATTCAAAAAAATCAATGGTTCAAATGACAGAAACTTCAACCGCAAGTAAAATCTGCAAAATCCCAATACGTCAATCCCCGGTCTCAATAGGTGATGTGGGTTGAATTGGCACTAGCGGGGGGTTTAAACTCATCAGCAGCTGCATCAATGTCTTGTCCACCCCACTTCCTCATGCAGTCACTCGTTTGTTCAACCTTCATTACCATAATATTTCAAATGTACAAATTAGGAGCTCACATTGCACACATTTCATAATTTAGTAGGGGTTAACATTAGTAGCTAGTACTCTATCTGTTCTAAAATAAATGATATTTTTTTAATACTCAAATTAAGAAATAAAGAGAGAATAAAATTGGTAAAAAATACATCACAATTCTAATAAATAGTTAAATGTTTGAGGATAAGTAATTAGATGATTAGAGAGTTGAATGTTATGTATTTAAGTAAAATAAATGAATCAAAGTTTCTGGAAAAAAAAAAAAAAAAAAAAAATGCACTGATTTATTAGGAACATCCTAAAAAAGAATATGAATCATTTATTTAGGGATTCAGGGAATATATAATTTCACCAAAATACTCGTTAATTAGACAATCTCTCTCCCTTGTAGAAAATGTATGATAAATTTGACTCGACACGATAATTAATAAATATTATTAAATTAAGGATAATACAATAAAATAGATAGATAAAACTAGAAAAATCTTTTTAGTGAAAAAAGAACCATAGTGTAATAAGGAAAAATTGGTTAATAAAAAAAAATGGTGTGAAAAGATTTTTCTTTTAGAAAAAGTGTACCACTTTCACATAGACAAAAAAAAAACTATCAAATTTTCTAGAATAAATGAGTACTATATATAATGAAAGAGACTAATTAATCAATTACCTCCTTGTCCCAGTTAGTGATTCCCACAATAATCAGAAGGAGCAGTGTTTGTAGTATAGTACCAGCTATCATGCCTCCCCATACCCCCTGTCACAATAATAAAAAAATATTAGTGGATTATTACATTCGTCCATAAAAATTTTATGGGTTCCGTTTTTAATATTTAATTTATAATTTTATTTTTTTAATATTTTAATATATAAAATTAAATATTTTTAATAAAAATTATAAATTAGTGAATTTAGTTTTTAGATACATCTTTTTTTTTTAAATGTTGTAATGATTTTTTTTTAATGATAATTTAATTCTCTCATAACATAAAAAAAAATGTATCAATTTTTCTTTTGGCGAGAGTACTAAATTGACCAACTGATGAAATTAAGAAGTAATCAATAGTATGTATGTTTGGACGGATAAAGATTAGAATTCATACAGTTACACCCAGATTGGCTTTGTAGCCCAGAAGGAAGCCAAGAGGTAAGCCGAAGATATAATAACAACCCAAGTTAATGTAAGCCACCAAGCCTTGCCATCCACCACCAATAGCAACACCTTAAGGAACACAAAATATATAGAAGATTATTAATTTTACGATTTTTTTAATGGGTGTCTCTAGAACACTTTTTTAAAGATATTTTATTTTCATTTTTTTATATCAAATCTTTCTTTATTTTATATCACTATAATTATTATATGTATAGAGATGTATAAAAAAAAGAAATAAACCTACCTTTAAGAAGTGCTCATAGGATATCCGTTAACATTTCTCTTAATTTTATTAGCTTGGTGATGAACTTAATTAAATTAATTAATTAATATTCTTTCATCCGTTATTGAGCCATTTGACTTTTATGTTTCAAGAATCGATATTTGACTCGAATTTTAATAAAAATAAATATTGAATATATATATATATATATAGGAAAAAGAATGTTGTGAATTATGATATATAAATGAATTATTTAAATTAAAATGCGTTAAGATTTATGAAAAAAATCATAAATTATATAACTTGAAACTGTCAAAATAAATAGTTCGACAGATGGATGGACCATACTCTTATATAATGATATTTAGCATATATATGGTGCATACATACCTGAAAGCACTGGTTGGACACTGTCGAGAAGCATGCTTATGGCAAGTAGATAAGATAGATCAGCAACAGCATCTTGCAATTCTCTGCTATTTGTGTATATTATACCAAGGTGTCTTCTAGCTATGATGACTGCAACCATGAACACAAGTCCAAGAACAAGGGACTGAAACACTGTCACATACACGGCATACTTTGCTGTTCTTGGATGCCTCAGTCCAAGTTCATTGGAAACTCGAACGCTGAACAAGAATATATTGATCACAATGTTATTTACTGGATAAAATGTTTGGTTAGTGTTTTGTCTTTCATTATTATCCTAATCATGTTTTGTTTTAAGAATTTACTCTATTAAAGTATTTTAGTTTTAGTTTTTTTTGTCTCATTCAAGCCTTCTACCGTTAATTGAGTATTAAGTTTAACGAATCTATGATAAAAAATTATAACTATTGTTACTAAGCTTTTTGTATTATTCACTTTATAACCTAAACTTGTAGATCTGACTTTCTACCCACCTCACCTAACTCTATTCACCACATCCGACCTCGGCCGACCACCATCATTGCACACTTGCGGCAGTCATACCGCCTCTAGCCTCCTATACCCTTCTTAGGTAACTTCATCGCCCTAGACTTGCCATTCGCAACCTAGGCTTGCAAATCGACGGCGTAGGCCACAAATCGCGAGCTTAATGCAAGAATTTGCGTCCTAGGTTTATGAATCTGACCGGAGAGGGGCGTCGGAGTCTGGAGGCGGTCTAAGTGGCGCGGGTGTGCGATGTTGGTGGTCGGCCGGTGACCAGAGTTAGGTGGATGGGTAGAAAGTCAGATCTACAAGTTTGGCATTTATAGTAAGACTCCCTCTGTCTCACGAAGATTGAGACATTTGAATTTTCACCTTATGTTTGACTCAATTTTTAGTAAAGAATAATTTATTAAAAATAATTTTAAAAAATATATTTAGAAACTAGACACGTTGCATATAAATTATTTGATATTATATGTCAATATGTTGAAGAAAATAAATTATAGATTAAATATTAAAAACAGAATATTGTAATCTTTATGGGACGGAGAGAGTAATAGAAAAAGTTTAATAACAAGAGTTATCATTTTTCTAAAAAAAAAACAGTTAAACTCAACACTCACTTAATGGTAGAGAACTTGATTGACACAACAAAATTAAAGATAAGAGACTCTAATAGGACAGATTTATAAAATAGGACTTAATTAGGATTATATGAAAGATAAAGGACTAACCATACATTTTATCCTTATTTAATTGAACATGCATGTATAAGGTAGAAGTTAGAATGCGCAATTACATTTGACGTTTAGGATGTGCTTCAGTTTTTATTTTATTTACATTCATGCCACTTCTCTTTCTCATATTTTAAAAAACAATGCACATCTTTTCATTTCATAATTAAAAATTATAAACAATTAGTATGATAGAAAGATAAAAAGAAGAGAAAGAGAATGAGGCCTATATATCATACATTTTGATGTTTTTTTTTTAGTCCGTTTAGGTTTCAACATGTTTTTTTACTGTTCATCTGAATTATTTATGAAAATTATATTAGGATCATGAAATTCATATAAGGATCATGATATTTCACTACATGGATCATGAATTATAAAGACCATGAAACTCTTTGCTACGGGATCAATATTATTCTACTGCGGGATCACGACTCTTCTATTACGGGATCACGACTCTCGAATGTGGGATCACGCCCCTCGATTGCGGGATCACTACTCTCCAATTCGGTTCATCATGAAAGTACAACTGCGGATCATTAAATTTCTACAGTAAATAATGAATTTTCTATAGTGAATCACCAATTACGGTTGATCATTAAATAGCTAAAACAATATACCTAAATAAGAATTGGACTTATTTTATCAATATTATGCATATTAAAATGCTTACTGATACATATATTAATTATTACTCCATCTGTGCCAAAAGTAATGAAACGTTTATTTTTCAGCATTTAATCTATAATTTTATTTTTTAATCATTTTAAAATATAAATTTAAGACTTTTATATACAAATGAAAATTTCATGTGTCTATTTTACAAACATATTTAATTTATATTTTTTCTACTTCAAAATAATGTAGATAAATTGAAATCAAATGAATATCAAAAATCAAACGTTTCATTATTTTGGGAACGGAGGGAGTAGAATTTTGGAATATGCATCACAATTTATATTAACCCAAAAAAACAAATGGAGTTTGAAACTGTAAAAAGAACGAAGCAGTGCAAAAGAAAGTTTGAAAACTATGCTCAATTGTTTTCAACCAAGCCATGATCGACTAGTTCCTTCTCCGCCATCGTCAAGTTAATTAGTTTCAGACTGTTGAAGTTCAAACAATAAATAACACATAAGAGTCTGGTAATAAAGATTTAGAATTACCAAAAAAACTAGTGGTTTGATTTGAACTTTGTTCTTAGCATATATATGCCCTTTCTCCAGGACGATTTTGCTGAGAATATTTCATTTGATTCGACTGCATGATGGCCCTTATAGGTGGCAACAAGTATGGAGGTGGCTACTCAGAGTAACTCGTGGTAAGGGAGTTAAGACTAAGTTGAGAAGGGCTATGTTTGTTGCTGTTGTCTATTATGTCTGGGAGGAGAGGAATGCAAGGGCACATGCTGGTAGGAGGCGTACTTGGGAGCAGCTTATAGAGGTTATTTTTTAGGCTGTACATTGTAGGTTAGATTTGGATATACATACAATCTTTGCTTAATCTCTGTATAGGATTATGATTAGTGCATTGTTAGGGTCTGTTTAAGCTGTTAAGCCAGGTCTTTAAGGTGATTTCTTTGGTTCTTTTGTCTGGCTATTTTTGTAAGCCTCAGTGTAGATTGAGATGTAAGTGCCGTTGGGCAGATTTGTTATAAATAAATGTAAGTGCCGTTGGACAGATTTGTTATAAATAAACCTATAAGGGTACCGTTCCCTTTCACCAAAAAAAATAAAAATAAAAAAAATAATACCCAAGCTATAGGATCCTTTGGGATTGGAGCGATGAAGATGACAGTGTTGAAATACGAGTTCCCATATATTTCTTGGAATGGTATGTTTTGTAATATTAGTCATCTCTTAAGCATTTATATTGTGCTAAAGCGCACCGTAAAGGTATTCTATATATAACTAGTAATATGGAAAGTAGCTAGTAATCAATAGTACAAAAAGTTGCAATTTTTCTTACCTGATTGCAGCATTTAATCCTACGAAGAGCATGGCTACAACCCCGTTCAAGTTCACACTAGATTAACACAAGAGCAACAATTGGTGATTAGAATAATATTGTACCAAAAAACAAATATAGGACAGAAGGTGTAATTGACCAAATACATCAGTTAAAAGATGGAACTAAGCATGTTTTTTTTTTGAAAAGGAATGTTATTCATTCATTATCAAACGACAAACACCGACAAAAACAAACTAAACATGAACAAAACCCTGACAAGATTAATTGGCTCTAAGCAATGGCGAGCAGAACACAAACTAGACGTCATACTGCTAGATAACCTAAGGTGAGCGAAACAAAACTAAACAAGCACAAAATAAAGCGTCCTACAAGAATAAAAGGAGCACAAAAAGTAAAACTAAATAAGGAAATTGGGAAAGGACATGATGCGGAAGTTGGAACCAACCATATTGAAAGGGCACCAACAGCAATGACTGCATTATTAAGATGGCCAGTGAGAAGGATTATACTCATGAAGTACCAAAGCTCCAAACAAAGCATAACTGCAGAAGCAACAGAAAGCTTAACAAAAGCCCACAAATCCTTGAATGCCAACCATGAGAACCCATCCCATGATTCATCACACCAACCAACAACATACATAACCTGAGCTATTGCAACTCCCCAGTTTATGATGTCATATGCTATGGCTGCCCCTATTGGACCCCAATCAAACACATCTATGAACAACCATAGCATCAAAACGTGCACAAACAGTGCCACGAACCCGATCCATGCCAGCACCATAACCTTGCTCTGAGATTGCAGGAACTTCTGTGTGGGGAAGGTGACGGCCAATGAGAAGAGCTGAGGAAGGGTGGCAATGGTGAACTTTCCTGCAAGTTTGGATACTTGATCCTCTTGGCCTAGAAGCTTTAGGATTGGAGTTGCAAATATGTATATGGGTGATATTACTACGCATGCCACTAATAATATGATCCAAGACCTTTGCATGTAGATGCCAAGCATTTGGATTTTTCCAGCACCAACTGCCTGTCCACAAAGTGTCTCTAGTGCACTCCCCATGCCAAGCTAAAACATTAGTATTTATCAGAGGAACTCTCATAATAAACAAATTGGTCTATCAAAAAACAAATTGGAAATGTGATTTTGTATTACATGTCTCCTTTCAATTGTTACTTTTCTTATCCAACATCTCAATGACGGAACTAGGATTTTGAGGTTGAGAGGGGCACGTGTAGTTTATACACATAATAAGTAGTATATTATGCCAGATTTTAGAGGTTTTCATTGACTTCTCAAAATACGAGAAAAACATGTATCCCCTCTGTCCGTTAAAAATTGGTGCGTTTCTTTTTTGATATTGTGAGAGAATCAAATTATTGCTAGAAAGAATTTGTCAAAAAAATGCAAAAAAAATATATATTTAGAAACTAGACATACTAATCAATAGTTTATATCCAAAATATTTGATTTTACACATTAAAATGATAAAGAAATAAAATCATAGATTAAATGCTAAAAACGAAACGTATCAATTATTTGGAAACGGAGGTAGTATATTATAGCAAATCTTTTGGGGTGTTTGATAACTACCTGTAATTATATATCAATTAAGCAACCTGGTTTAAAACATTTGATAGAAATTGGATATATTTGAGAGAAGTTTGGTTGAATTTTAATTAAAATTTGGGTTAGATTTTATTTTGGCACGGGTAAAAGGAGCTAGATGGACAAACTATTATCTAGATCGATAAAATACTTCTTATGCACCCTATACCCTCAAAACTGAGGGGTGGTAGTTGCCCCCTCCGCTCCCTATAAAGTTCTGTCATTGCAACATCTAATCTATGAATCGTCCCAGAAAACTTGCATGGCATGTATTTCTTTTCGAGTTATCCGAAAAGCTTGACACATATGGCCCGAGGTCCGAAAATGTTCTTTATCTTGATGGTTAGGTAGAAAATCTTCTCTTTGAAGCTCTACTATTCTAGCTGATTTAGCTCTCTGTTTATGCCCATGTGGCCATCTTGTTACTCTTAAGTCTAAGTCTTACCAAGCTTGTATGCTTGGCCACGTATGTTCTACCTTATTTTATTCAATAACATGAGCTTGATGGTTCAAAAATATATATATATCTATTAAGGAAATAATTTTAACATAATTTCTACTTTATTACCCTCAATTAAGTCTTCTCCCCCACTATGTTTACCTTATTACTTTCAATTTTCTTCTCTACTGAAAAGCTACATTTGTCTTGTATGCAAGTTTTGCGTTATTACCCCTGAATCTGGGTGTTGATCTCTATAGCGAGTCAATTGTGCCAAGTTTTCTTAGTAGAAATTGAAGTTTAAAGTTTAAACAGGTAAATGAAAGTCACTACATTTGGATGGATGGATAGAGTATTAAATTTGGAGGTAAGGTAACATACATACCATGAAGCCAAATGAGAATGTCCCAACAACAGAGAGCGCAATTGAAACGGCAGAGAGCTCAAGTGTACCAATATGACCTACAAAGATGGTGGTGATGGTGCCGATCCCATAATAGCACAGGATCTGGAAGGCAATTGGACCTGTTATCTTCCACAGCTTAACTGTCTCCACCCAGAACACCCTCTTCACATCTTTGAAGCTTCTCGCCGGCGAGTGGTCCGCCGATGAGCTCACCTCTACCAGCAACGGCGACTCCATTATTCTGATCTCACGCCGGAGAGCCGCACTGATCAGCTTGTAAATAAATAGTGATCTTAATTTGACTCAGTAGTAGTAGTAGTGACTGGTGGTTGCATCCATATATGTGATGGGGGATGCATATGTTTTGGCTTTTATTTTCATTTTATTTTTCTTGTGCTTGTTTTAGTCATTTCTTTCTTTCATTTTCTTTAGTGTATTGTGTTGTGTCCCTCAGTTTTTTCACATTTTTTTAGCTTTCAAGTTGCTTCGATGAGAAGAAGTACATTATCATCTATACCTAAATGTTTGTAGTTTAATTTGAACACTGAAGATGAATACAATTATCATAAGGAAATAAAATTTGAAACAAAACATTAATATTAGATGTTCAAAGTGTTGACCAACTGTTGATAATGATAAAATTTAAAATATGAATTATTCCATTGAAATATTTACCAAAGAAACATATACTACCATTTAATGTTTTTATAATTCTTGTCTTTCATTCTGAAATAATTGATCCATTTAATTGTGCAGATTCAAATATTAATAATATAAATAGTGAAAAGAATCTAAAACAAATATATATAGAAAATGTACATGTACTATTAATTTCAAATATTATAAACAAATTTCAATTACTCTTCTATTCAATTATGGAAGTGGTACTGTTGATGAAGAGTATCACTTCCAATCACAGTATGCCACGTTATTTGTTTATTTTTTATTTTTTGCTTTTTTTATTTTTTTTTTCTTTTGCTCTTAAAGTAACACACTCAATAGGGTTATGTGACGTCACGTTATCCATTGTATTTTTATTTTTTGTATTTTTTTAGTTTTTTTCTTTAATTGTTTTTAGCTTTTTTAGAAAATAAAATCCCTTCTTTTGCATTTAAAATAGCACAACCAATAGGTTTTATCACGTCATCAATTTTATTTTAATTTTTCTTCTTTTCTTAAATTTTTTCTTTTCTTTTTTTTACTTTTTTATCTTCTTTTACTTTTAAAATATGTTCATTTATTCTATTTATGTGATAAAATTTATGAATTTTAGAAGTTGATATATATGAAATTTGTGGGAGAACTGTTTTACACATAAATCCCTAAAAAAAATTTTAGAGTGTTGTCATATCTTTCTTTTTAATAATTTTATTTTCAAGTGAAATAAATTAGAAATATTTCACCTAAAATAATTGTCATCTTTATTTATTAATATACTAATTAATTGTTGAGACGATTATTTTTATTCTTATATTTACAATAAAAACCTACAGCAAAGCGTCGGTAAATAAATCTAGTTAATATCTAAACATTTACTATGATAGTAGTAGTTATGTTTTTGGGGCACACCTTCCATGCAGGCAGGCAGCTAGCCGGACATGGCACCTACTACCACACTTAAGTGCAGGCGGGCCCCAGCCCTTCATTGAAGATGATGGTGACATACTAATCCATCTGGAGTCTGGTCCACCACAAAATTAATTGACAAAAAAGTGAACTTTTTTTTATTTTGAAAGAGAGAGATAGAGAGTAAATTGAGAGGAAAAATTTTAAAATGTGTTAATTTTTTGTGAGAGGGTGAAAATTGAAGGCGTCGAACAGACTCCGGCTTCCATAGAAATTATGGGATTTCAAATTTAAAAAATGGAATGAATAAAAATTAGTGAATTTGTAAGTAAATAATAAATGAATTACTTTTTAAGTGGGTGGTAAAACAATATAAAAATTGGTGATAAAAAAAAAAAAAAAACCTCTTCTTCTTCTCTGCATCGAAATCGTCTCACTCCTTCTCTTCTCCATTCTCACCGGAGTTCGCTCTCCCTCTCTCATCGACCGTCAGAGATCCGATGAAACGAAAGGAGCAGAAGTGATTTGATTTTGGGTTTTGATTTCGGACAGCCACTCTCCCTCTCTCTGGCGACTCTGAGAAATTCAGAGGCGATGTAAGCGCCGACGCTGGCGAGAGCTTCGACGATGAGGGTGGAGACGCCGCCGTTGAGGACGTTGAAGGGCTGGACGCATTTGTCAATCACGAGGAGGCGGTCGTTCACTCTGGAGGTGGAGGTTTCTTCGAATATGAAGCCAAGGGCGGCGAGTGAGGCGGCGATCTTTGATGCCTCATAGATCTTTGTTGTTTGCTGTCTCACAGATCTGCCAGTAGAGGGCACCGCCTCAGACTAAGTCAGTGAAAAACTCATGATGAACAACCAATTTCACTCCTCTCGTTTTCACGAGAGGTCTGAAAAACGTTTAGTGAAAAACTCAACTAATTCACGGTGAAAAAAGATGAGTGAAAAAAAAATTAATTCACTCTAAAATCTTTATGTTTGAAGCCCTTTATTGTAAGATTTCTTAGGGTCGGTGAGTGAGTAGTAGAGTAATTGTGTTTTCAATAATTTTACCCAATCTGAAAATGACTGAAATAAAAAAAATTGGTTGACCAAATTAAGTTTAGAAGGAAATGATTCAAATTAAGAGGGAACAAGAAAAAAACTCACAATTATTTTTTTTTTTAAATAAAGAGATTCATTTTATTAATGAATAATCATTACAAAACAAACAAGGAATGAAACAAAAATTATGTACCAACAAACGTCACACCTAAATCTAAGTATATTTGTTATAATGGCAATAAGCAGGATGTCACTTATGTCACTAGGAACTAGTCAAAGTATATTTGTTATAATGGCAATAAGCAGGATGTCACTTATGTCACTAGGAACTAGTCAGACAAACGCCCATAATTGCCTAAAAAAGTTTAAAGGTACTAAAAGTGTTGTGATAGATAATTTTCAGGATCCTTTCATCCAAACGAGTCGAGCGTCGTTGGCTTCGCCCAACGGTCGAGATGCCTAGGGTTTTTTCTTCTGCAGCCGTTGCTTCCTACTTTCAGCATCCTGGCCGCCGGTGCGGCCCCGATTCGAGCGTCGTTGGCTTCACCCAACAGTCGTCTTGTCCTTTCCACCGTCGTTGGTGGCCTTTTCCTGTTGCTCATCGTTGTGCTACTGGTGCGCTTTGCAAGAGATGGGTTCGCGCCTCCGGTTTGAGTCGCCGATTCGCATCCGCATCCGGATTCGGGAGTGGTGGGTGTCGTCCGGCCACGGCCTTGGGCCGTCTACGACAATCGATGGTCCTATAGGTGGCGGGGCACCATTCTAGCCGCTAGGCTCGCTGGTGGCTTCCCACATCGACGTCCAACGCCGATCCAGGCCATCGCTCATTGACTGGAGGAGGACTTCGTAGCCGGGCTCTGTTGGTTGTTAAAAAATTAACGAGAGCAACTCAGGCAACTGCTAGGCAATTGCCTTCGCTCAAAAGCCAAATCATGAAATTTAGCCCGAGACCAGGCAAAGCAGTTGCCTAGCAATTGCATGGCTTCACGAGGAAAAAAAGCACATGCTTTAGTTCTTCTAGTGGGATTAGGAGAACTTAGAACCTAGGACTTCATGTATAAAAAAGATATATTCACACGATGGAGGAGATTCGCACAGCAAGGGAGAAGTCTAGGAATTTGCAACAATTGGGAGATTTTTGGAGTTGTTCTTTACCGTTCTTCATCCTGATGATCTCGGTTCCATTGTTTTATTATTTATTTCTATTAGTCATGTTTAATGACTAATTTCTCCCTTACTTTTTAGAATGAGTAAAATCTATTTTTAGTTTATTAACTTTAAAACGTATTCTATTTTAGTTCCATTTTTAAGAATTCATCCTATTTTAATTTTAAACCTGAGTTTTTTATCCTGTTTTGATCTTTCCGTTAAATTATCCGTTAAATTTACCATTTAGTAAATGAACTTTACTTAAATACTCATACAATTATAATCTAATTACAAATTTAATAAAAATATAACCATTAAACTTTTAATAAATATACATTTAAGTCCTTAATATTTTTTCACTCTCTTTGACCTCCACCTCATGCTTCTTACATCACCATGCCCTCGCCGCTGCCACCAGAGCCTCCTCGTTCCACAACCACCACAATAAGCACACTCGGACCATCGTCTACAAGGCCCACCGACAAGAGCTCACAGTCACCCCCACCGACAAGAAATCACTGATTTCGATTCACTACTCACCATCAAAACATGAAACAAAAATCCAAAGCCATGAACAATTTCGATTTACAATCCTTGTATTGGAAGAGGCAGAGGTAAGGCTTATGAAGGGAAGACCTATGGGGTTGTAAAAGTCCCTTCACTCAATGGGCTTTTGTCTTAGTTAATTTATACTCACGTCATCCGAGTAAAATTAACATATATTCCCTCCATTTTTAAATAATCTTACACATTTTTTTTTTGAATTGTCCCTGAAAAATTTTATACTTTCCTAAAAATGAAACTTATCTCCTTCTAAATTATCAAATTATCTCTACTTTATCTTCTTTTTTTCTATCTCATTTTTTGTGTAACGTCTATTCAAAGATAATTATATCAAATTACATAAAATCTTACATTCACCTTAATCTCTGCACCCACACAAAGTGTAAGATTATTTGGAGACGGATGGAGTATTCCTTTTTGCGTCGTCCCAACAAAATTGATATGTTTCTTAAAAAAAAAAAAAATTTACAACAACTTTAACTTATTACCCTTTATTTTCATTCCCACTAAAAAAAATCTATTTTTATCTTACATACTTACTTTACATTTTTACCCTCTAATCAACAACATTTTTTAATCTTCGTGCCTAATCAAATATATCATATTTACTGGGATGAAAGAAGTATAAATATTTATAGTTGTAAAAAAAAAATAAACAATTTTGATTCCTCCCCATTGGAAGCTCTCACCTTTAGCTATCTCACTCATGGCTTGCTCGTTGCGGTTCAAAATTTGTGGACCTAGGTCGCCGTCGTCACCACAGCCCTCAGCTTCTGGAGGATCAGAGTCAGAGCCCTCTCTGCCACGGCCTCGCCGTTGTAAAAGATTTAACCCACTCTAGCCCCGTCGAACCCATTCTTGTGCACCGTCTCCCGCCACACGGTTGATGTTTAGAGATCGCAGCATCACCGCGTCGGAGATGGTATGTTGTTCGTGATTTTCCGTAGTTGATTCTGACTCCGGCGCCGTCGATTCCGATTGTCGAATCTGGGATCCATCACAAAAAAAGAAGAAAAAAATCTCAAACAGAGAACCTGCAACATGCTCTGCATTTTGGCAAGAACTGAACAAGAACAGAGAAGTAAAACGAACCTTAAATTGTGACAAAGAAGAAGAAGAGTCTGAAGAGAAGAAAGAAGGTTGTGGCCATAACTGATTAGATCGTGGCTTGGGGAAAGAGAGAGAAAGAGATAGGGAGAGAAAGAGAAAGTAAAGTGATTGAGAACAAATATTAAAGATTTGTATGTAAATTATGTAAAAGTTGAATGATCATATTTATATTAAATGTGTAATAGTTATAGAGGTATTTTCGTACAACATAAAATAAAATGGTAAATTTAACGGATAATTTAACAGAAGGTCCAAAACAGGATAAAAAACTCAGTTTTAAAATTGAAATATGACGAATTCTTAAAAAGGAACTCAAATAGGACACGTTTTAAAGTTAAGAGACTAAAAATGGACTTTACTCCTTTCTAGAATTGATTGTGAAACTTGAACTTAGGTTTTGATATTTTAGTTCTATCAATTACTATTTCATGATACTTGTTTAATTACTCGAATAGTTCATGCATTATTCTCATGATCACGTAATATTTGTGGTACTCTTCACTTAAGAATAAGAAGGTGTTACTAGACCACAAGATAATTAGACTAGGTCTATGTGTAGAACGGAAGTTTTGAAATAATCTAGGAAGAAAATAGATCACATGACAAATTAAGGCCAAGAAATTGCTTCCTAATTTACTTAGGTTCACTTCTGAAGGACACTCCTAGAATAGATACAACTTCTAACAAGTAGAGAGTAGTAATTATAGGTAATTCTAAAATATTAAATCTAAGGTCAATTGGATCAACAATTTTAGGAAGTAGCTTTAGTAATTGAATTTTCTCACCACTTACAGTTTTAGTTGTTAATTAATTCTCTTTCAAAATCAATCAATTGTTCTCTTTTCTTTCT
>JBBYHH010044199.1:0-37803 GCA_038382905.1 Daphne laureola
CCCTCGCAAACCCACCTCCAAAGTCCATTTCTTTCTCCACTCTACGACTCTGCAACCAAACTCGGCTCCGCCTATGTATCTTCTGGCGCACGCCGCGTGCCGCATATCGCTTCCGTCACCTGTAGAAATGAAGGTTGTGTCTGGAGATAGCCTTTGATTCCGACGACGTCTGCATATCGACAACCGAGCAATTTCCGGCGAGATTGGGAGTTCTCTGTTCAAGATATGTGGAGCAGAAATTAATAGGCTATGTTCAAGATTTGTTGATTTTTGTTTAGATACAGTTAATGTTCTGGTGAAAAAGTAAGGCATGAGAGAGAGTATGATCAGAGATGTGAAAAGAAAGGTGGTGGGTAGGGATAATATTGTAAATTTACACTCAGTCAATAGATTTCCTTAATCCATGTGCAAGTTAAAGTGGAGCGACTATAACGGGATGGAGGGAGTATAGATTAGATCTTAAGAAAGAAATATAACTATTAAAAAGAGATAAAGAGAATAGATTATAAACGTTTGAAAATGAGCAAAAATCATCTATTAAAAAGAAAAGAATATGAGCAAAAACGTTAGTACTATCTCCACTAGGGTTTTGCTGCCGTTCCACGGTCGCCAGATCATTGGATCTTCTCCGTCGTTGACATTAGACTCTCCTCTCCCAACTTTGAGTTTGGGTTCGTTCCGAGTGTTGCAAGGTATCTCCTCTCCCGACTTCGCTTGGAAGGTGTCGCAAGCGTCTGAGTTTCATCGCCTTCTATGGGTGCTTCCAATCCCCTGCCAAGCGTGCTCTCAGTCTCCAGCACCAAGACTCTGATGTTGTTCCTCTAGCCACCGATGGCAGATGTCATCTCTTTCTAGGGTCTGCTGCTCTCTCGCCAACCCCGATCTCCTTGTCTTTCATGGCCGCTTGGGCCCTTTTTCTAGGTGTCAACAAATGTCTCGACAGGGTAGAGCAATAATGACTCGCCTTGCCTGCAGAAATTAGTTGTTTCACTTCGGGTGGTAGGATTCTGGATTTCCCCATTCACCTACCCTGATATTAGAGAGTGAAATTGATCCCAACTTGTGTGGTTCAGGCGATTGATTTTTTCTTGTGGGTGCGATTGGGATTCTACTGCAGTTGGTAGCTACCCGTTTGGTTTGGAGTTTATTGGATACATGTGTTTGTCATGAAGATGTTGCGTTTGAGTACCTTCTTTTTTAAATTCCTAGGAGGATAGTGTAACTCGTTGGTGCGTTCTTCTGGCGATGGTGTGTCTTCGGTGTCTGGCCTTGGCTTCTGACTTCGCCCTAGATAGCTGGTTGTCAGTTGTTGTTTCTTTTTTGTGGTGGCTTTACTATCATTTATTTCCATATTTTTTAGTCATTTCAGTTTACTTTTTATGTTATATCACTACTTTACTTCTAGTTTCTCTAGTTATGGTTTCAATTTTGGTCGATACTTGTTGGTTGGCGTCTAGTCTATCTTATGCTCGTTTTTTCTTAGAGTCAGTTAGTAATTTAATTTCTTTAGGGTTTGGTCTCTGCTTGTTAGGTTGTTATTGGCAGTAGTCGTCTGTTGTCGGATGAAAGTCATCCTCTTATAAAAGGTCTGAATGACTCAATTTGCAAAAAAAAAGAATAGAAGCAAATTTATTTTAGAAAGACCAAATGATAAACTTGTAATAAAGAGGTGAAGATAAAAAATCACAAAGGAAACAAATAATAGTAGAGTAGCTATAAGTTACGCATTGTGCAACCTATATGCATAAGATGTAAAGTTAATTACATCTATTGCCACCATGCTTCCCTCATAGCGGCAACAACCACTATGATATCCGGTGAAGTTTCCAGTCCCGTCTTTCCAGTTTCGAAACCATCACGAAGCACAACTCAACAAATAACCACCAATAAAACATGTCATTGTCCCTTCCGGCAGAGCTTTCTATTGGATTCAACGACGCTTCCGTTTCTTTCCTTCGTGACTTCAGATCTGCTTCTGAAAACCAAACTTGCCCAACTCAGCAACACAAACACCATCAGAATTTGGCGGCGATGAACTCTAGAACCACCGAACTTGCAAACAATGAAAAATTGATTTTTTTTTCCTGATTAAGAAATCTGGGGAAAACGATGATGATTAGAGTAGGTAGTCATGTTGATCTGATTTTGATATCGATCGAGTGTAAGGCGATGTCGATCATCATGCAGATCAATGTTGATCAGATGTAAGGAGATATTGATCACCATGCATATCAATGTTGATCTGGTGTAAGAGGATGTTGATCATCATGTAGATCAATGCTGATCAAGTGTAAATAGATATTGATCACCATGTACATCAATGCTGATCACCATGCAAATCAATGCTAATCAAGTGTAAGGAGATGCTGATCACCATACAGATCAATGTTAATCAGTTGTAAGAAGATGTTGATCACCATGTACATCGATGCTGATCAGGTGTAAGGAGATGCATCCTGATCACCATGTAGATCAATGTTGATCAGATGTAACGAGATGCATGTTAATCACCATGTAGATCAATGTTGAAAAGAAACTTAAAATTTTAGTTTTAAAAATTGATATAAAATTTATAAGAGAAGATGAAAAAATCATTAATTCGTCATTTCAAACAAAAATTGGGGTAAAATAACACATCTAAATTTCTATTGATGGTGGCAAATAGAGATGTTGGGCCCTTAGGGCATGCCTTGGTGGTGTTCATGAAGTCCATGTACATTCATCAGCCTGGTCATATAGCAATTTATTAAGTCGGCCGTCGGCCCAGTTAGCCCCAAAACAATCACCTTTTTCACATCGAGCTCCTCCCCTATAAATACCGATCTCTTTGCTGCCTTCCTTTCTCTTTTTTCTCCTTGGAATGATATTCCAATTCCCTGCAAATCGGATTAACGATTACTCGCACATCATTCAAAACGCATACGAATCGAAATTTCGTTTATTTCTCTACCGTTATTTCCCCCCCTTTTCTCCAGTGTCGCCAAATAGATCCTTTTTCCGGTTCCTTCCAATCCACCGAACCCCAATTCTTGGGTTTTAGGTTGAACTCGCCATTGATGCACACTTCCTTTGTTGCCCCGTGAGTGAAGGGTTGAAACTATGGGACACTCAAGTTTCAAAGGTCTCGCCTTTTTAGCTTAATTTGTGCTTGTTGCTGCTGACTTCTCGCCCCTCATGTGTGTTTCTTCGTTTCTTGAATTGATTTCTGAACTTCACTCGAATCCTGTTTGATTGTTCAGAAGAGGATGACGATGACGACGAGGAATTTGAGGAGGAGGAGGAGGAAGAGGAGGAGCGCGGTGGAAGGGCTAATCGGCTCTTGGGGTTTATGTTCGGCAATGTTGATAATTCCGGTGATCTTGATGTTGATTATCTCGACGAGGTTCAAGTGTTCCCTCCTACTTTTTGTTCCTAAGCTTCTTTGTTGAGTGCACATACCCTTGCATTAGCTTAGAGCTCTTGGTGGATTTTGGACTCTGGTTGAACTGTTGTCATTATCAGTTCCCTCCCCCATTTTCTGTTTTTACCACTTTAGCTGCTGGCTTCTGAAAGACCAAGTTGAATAAGTGTTAATGGTTGAAGGTCGCTTCTTCTAGAACTTCACTTTGTTTAACTCTTTTGCAGCTCCTCTGGTACTCTTCATAATCATCTATTCGTGTTATGCTTTTTTGTTATTTTCGTAAGATAATGGAAGCATTCTTGGATCTTGCTTAGGGTTTTAGGCGACCCATGAATGGTGCTTTAGTTTCTTGTTTGCTGCATATAGCCTGCCTGATTTGTGAAGGTTTTTGTATTTTGTTTGTTTTGCTTTTTGCTTTTTTTTGTTTTCTCCCAGCACTATTTTCCTCTCTGGTTAATTTGTAATATGTCATCCTTTTTACACCCTTAACTGATAATGAAACTGATTGTTTTTTCTAGGATGCAAAGGAGCATCTAGGTGCACTGGCAGACAAGCTTGTTCCATCAATCGACATAGATGTATAGTGCTGTAACTGTCTCGTAGCTTCTAAGGGATTCTTGAAAATGCTCTTTCCATTGATACAATACTAAGTTACATGCACATGTAACAGTCATCTTCATGACATTCTGACTTCTTTCCCCCCTCTTGCTCTCCAGTTGTCAGAAAAGACACCACGTACCCCGGCTGATACAGCTGATATAGGTGATGCTTTCCAGAAGTTTCTTTTCATCCGATTTTTCTGTTCTGTTATAGTTTATTGTTATTTCTTAAATTAATTAAGTATTCTTACAATTGTTGTGTTGCATGCCGCTATTAAATCTAAGTGTAAGGTTAACGTAAAGGACTCATTTTTATATTTTCTAATAAGAAGTTCAGGATAATGACACACACATAGAAGTGAAGATGGTATGTGTCAATTGGTTTTGTTCCTTAATAAGCTATTCTTATTGTTTTTTGTTTTTTTTACAAAATGCTCCCCCCGGTATCTGAATAATTTCACACATTTCATTTTGGTCATTTCCTTAAAAGGAAACCTTTCACTTTGAAAGTTACTAAATTATCCTTACTTTATCTTTACTTTTTGTGTCTAGTATTTTGTGCTATTGCCATATAGGGGTAATTATGTAAAAGTATGTAAAAGTCTTACAATCAACTTAATCTGCGCACCTAGTTAAACCTTTCATTTTTTGGGATGGTAACTGCTAACAACTATGGGTGTGGCTTTATAATAGTATATGATAGTGGTCCATAGATGAACATCAACGCTCTTAATAGGAACAATGGAGTCTAGTAGGATAGATGCTTTTATGTACTTTTAGCACCTTTTAGACAGTACTCCTAGGAGAATCTAGTAGGATGATAAAACACTATGCCTATATACTCCAATTGTAGTCAGATTAGTCAATTCGACTTCTTTTAGCATATAGCAATGATGGAATTTCTTTTTTAGGATGTACTGGACGGTCTATTTGGGATTGAAACATCTACTTTTTCATTTCGTTATTTTCAAATAAATTAAAGATATGTCTATGTTGTTCTAGGACTGGGCGTTGTATCAAATCGAACTAGAAAAGCTAGTGTCAACGACATGAAATTTATAGTGTCAATGTCAAAAGTTAGTTGTCACTATAAATTCAGGCGAAAGCATAGTGGAAAAGTTTCACGCAGGACACCCTTCCTGTCACAACCTTCTTATGAAGGATTTTTGTCAATGATGATGACGGTTTTGGAGTTTTGTCTCATTATTCCTACATGCGAAGGTTGTAATAGGAGAGGAATCTGGCATAATTTTTTTCCACTATGTTTTTTTTACATGAATTTATAGTATTAAATAATTCTAGACGATTAACAACACCATAACTTCATGCCACTCGCCCCAACAACTGTATAAAGATGCAGTATAATGATGGTTTTAAAATTTTAATTGCATTGAACTTGTATTTTTGCTATTTTGGGAATGGACATTGCACAATTTAATTAAACTTGAAACACACCGGTTTCTTACAAAGTTGCTCAACCCTTGTTTGCATCTCCCTTGATTTCAATTTTTTTTTTTGGACTGCAGTTTGATTTGGTTTTGAGCTTTTAACATGTGATGAATGGGACATATTTCTGTTATCATTTCTGTGAATTATGCTACTACCAACTAATTGCAGAAGCTCAAACTAGATAGTAGGTTGTGATTGTTAGATGATATTTTTTTCCTACTCTCTCTGTCCTAAAATAATTGACCTATTGCTTTTTGCTGTTTTATACTAGTAGTATTTAATTTATAATTTATTTTCATGAATATTTAAACATTTAAAGTTAAATAATTCATATGCGTATCATAATTTTCAATATACCCTTTCTAAATACGGAGTATAGTTTTTTTTTTTTTTTTTTGCATTTTTATTCACTATTGTCCTTGTAAATATTGGGGTCAAACATTAAACGTTGAAACATAGTTGGGATTAAGGTGGTGTCTGATGATGAGTTTTTGATGTTTTACAGTATTTAATCTATAATTTATTTTCATGAATATTTAAACATTTAAAGTTAAATAATTCATATGCGTATCATAATCTGCAACATAACCTTTCTAAATACAGAGTATAGGTTTTTTTGGCATTTTTATTCGTTATCTATCCCTGTAAATATTGGAGTCAAACATTGAAACATAGTTGGGATTAAGGTGTTGTCTGATGGTGATGATAAGTGAACCTTGAAAGAAAGTCAAATGGATCAATTATTTGAGTATGGACGGAGTATTAGACATGGTGCTCTGCGTTCCCAATTTTTTTAGCCCTTGAAATGCATATGCATCTAATTATCAAGCGAGGAAGAGTATCTAATACAAGTTGAAGATTGAAGCCTTGTAGATGTAGGTCTCACTCTGAAGCTTTTGTTATTAGTTTGAGTCTTACCTAACCAAGTTGCACCATCAACTTCACTGTCACTTGCTTTTGTTTTTTTTGCTCATATGGGTTTTCCTTTTGCAGATTACAATGAGAAGGCCGAAGATGCGGTTGACTATGAAGATATTGACGAGCAATATGAAGACCCTGAGACACAGGTTGTTAGTGAGGAGGACTATTTGCTTTCAAAAAAGGCTTTCTTTGCTTCTGACATTCCTATGTCTTCCTTGGCGCCTAAAGTTTTTGCGTTTGATGATGAAAATTATGATGAGGAGGAAGATCAGAAAGAAGACGAAGTGGATATACTGAATGAAGTCCATCCTGCTTCAGGTTTGTTGTTTAGTCATGGCCACACCATGTTGGATTTTTTCTCAAAATGGGCTTATAATGACACATGTTGTTGTTCTTGTGATCAATTTTATCTTATAGTCAGCCAATGGTTATTTTGATTTCTATGTTGAAGAACATTTACTTGGTCCCAAATACATTCAGTATAGTGGACATAGAGTGTAGGATAAAATGTACTTCCTACGTCCCTTAATTTTTGCAACATATTGACATGGCACATGGATTAAGGTGGGTAGAAAGATGTGAAATTTTGACAAAATTACCCTTTGGAGAGAGAAGAGTTGAGTGAGTGGTGTAAGTGGGGTTAGTGATGTAAAATAAGATAATAAGAAAACAAAAGAAGAGACGAGTAGGTGGAGTTAGTGGGGTCAAATCATACAATAAAAAAATAAGAAGAAAGATAGTTAAAAGGATAAATTAGTAAACTTAATTGGAAAAGTTTCCTAATAAGGAAACATTCCAAACATTTATTTTCGTCCCAAAAAGGAAAGTGTTGCAATAAAAAAGGGACGGAGGGAGTAATAGTTATTCTTGATAGAACTGTTACTTGTCAAATAATTATTTTTAAGTCGGTGAGACAGGCTTGTATTGACTGGTGGTTTTTGGTCATTCGATTTTAGAACTCAGTATGTTGGAGGGTATCGGATACTCCTTATTTTCTCTTCTTTGCTAAAATGTTTTTAGTTTATTTAAGAATAAACATAAAAGTGCGAACTCTCACTCTTCATCCTAAAAAGAATGACACTTCCAGAACTTTCACCTGAAATAGAATGGCATCCATGCAAGTGTGTCCTGTGGTATCCCCACATTACTTATGGAATATAAATTACCAAAAGGCTGCTAATATGGTATGCATGCGTATAGGATAAGAAAGTAGAAGGGAAATTAGCATTAGGAGATGATGCTGTTTGAATTCCTTGAATTCTGTGAAATGAGGAAGTGCTTCTCTTTTTACACATTTATGGAGTTTACTTTTGGCCTGTAGCTCCTATGTAAGTCATTTCTTAGTAATTTTTATATCTTTAAGTAAAGAAGCTGATCATCTGTTTTTAAATGGTGTGATTTAGATCTGCTTTCTAAGCGTAAGCGGTAGAGGAAAATTGCCTTAGTTACTATATCCAAAGAGAAAAGAAAGAAAGTAAAAACTTGAAAGGTGCCTTGTTTGATTTGTGTCCTGTTGATGAGTGGTTGGAGAGGTAGTCATTTTTTGGTAAATTATGGAATAGGCAGGAAATATGGTGTATGAACATGAGCAATCAATCAATCAACTGAGCCTTATTACCAACTCGTTGGGGTGCATGAACATGATGAAAGGGAAATTTAGGATATTCCTCCTTAGAAAGGCAAGCAAAAGAAAATCAGGGTCCATTCTCCACACTTTTGTTCATTGGAAGTCTCTCTACAGTCCTTTAACTGTGTGCCTTAAATAAGCTAAGAAAGTATGTTCTTATAGAAGTCGGCTGTAACCCTCTTTTGACCTATAAGAATCTTACGGTTTGTCTGTTAGCCACAATTAAACAAGAAGGAAAAAAGTTTAGCACATCTCCTAAATCTTTGGAGTTTGTTCTCCTCCTTGCAAACTAACCCATTGAAGTGTGAAAAATTCTTCGAAGAAGCGCGGGAGTCCCAGTTTTCTTGCATAATTGATTGGAATTTAACAGAACCACGAGAACACAAGCATCCTGGAAACTTAGGAGACTCTTAACCCTGGAGGTCATAGTGTGATTGTTTTGTAACTAGCGCTTTTTAGAAAATGATAAACTCAAAAGAAGGTTATACTTACCTAAACAGCTGAAAACATCTTTCAATCAAAAGGTCTGTGCTAGTTTAATTAGAATGTGCGATTATCCTTTAATTCATATCGGATAATATTTTTAAGATATTTTTTCTAATTTGAAATCATCTAGTCATCTAGAAAACTCATCTATTAGTTTCCTGTCCTAAAATTATAAGTGTCGGTTCGGTGCAATCCTTAGTAGTTACAAAAATGCTGAGTTGCTAGATGGTTGTGCTGGCATGTCTTCAGATTTTTAATGTCCTATCACACTGAGGTTTGTTTTTTATTTCTAGGTGAGCAGGAAATTGTTATTGGAGAAGCTTTAGAAGGTCAAAAGTCTTCTGATGATGACACTCATTTTGAATCACCTGATAACAAAAATATGGTTGGTGATGGAGTTGTTTTTCAGGTTAGATTCACATTCTCTTAAACGTTCTTTAGGTCTTGGTGGCTTAAAATCTGATGTATCTCTTTTTTTATTTAATGTATTTCTTAAAATAGATAATGAATAATGTTTTCCTGTTTTATGTTTTATGATTGTTTTAATCTTATGATTTTGGTTAGGGATTTAGACTTTGTGCTGTTTTTAAGATTGTAGTCCACTGCTTGTGATAACAATAACCTGTCTGTGGTAGCCAGCCTCTCCCTCCATGTGGGTGGTAAAATTGGTATGTTGTTTGATAACTTTAAGGCAAACATAAAGGGCTGTCTTGATTTTACTGTAAAAATTGGTGGGATCTGGGAGGTTTTAAAATGGATTTTTTTTGTTTGGGTTCGTACCTAGTTGATAACTAAACTCTCAAATAAACCCAATTATTGACTGAGATCTGATGTATCGCAAGCTGTGGGGAAATAAATTTATGATGAAAATCTCGTAGAAGGTGCAGTGTCGTGGGCAGTAAGAAAGCCGAAAGCAAGTTAAAAATCCAAACTTGGTATTTTGTTACCTCAACTGTGATATTCATGATGTGCATGTTGATTGTTCAGAGTCAATTTTGTGATGGACATGATTATAACAACTATCTGAGCTCATCACCATCTCGGCGTCTCACGTTTTTTTTTTTTTTTTGATGCAAGTGAAAATTCTAGGACCACAATGGTTTTGGAATTTCATCTCATTATTTCTTCATGTGAAGGTTGCAATAGGAAGGGCATCCTGCGTAAAACTTGCCACTATGCCTTTTTTTCATGAATTTGTAGTGTTAGCTAGTTTCAGGCATTAATTGAAACTATAAACTCGATGCTGCCAACCCCAATATAGTTGAGCTTAAAGTGCATGATGATGCTGATGATGGTGATTTTTTGTTACCTTAATTTTAAGAAAGTCAGTTACAAATTCCCAGTGTTGTTTTTCCTTTTATTCATCTTTCTTCAATCGGATAATTCATATTGGTTGTTACACTCCCTACAAAAAAAAGTTTGCTTTTTACACCCTGTGCAAACTATCATGAAAATAGAAACATGGATTTTGGTAACGGCACTAACCCATTTCTTCTAAGATAGTATTCCAGGCCCCATGGTCTTGGGATTAATTATATGTTATTTTCAATGTTGTCGTCTTATTGTATGTTTGGAGTATCTTCAATTTTGTCAGTTGTTAAAAGGTGAAACGTGAGAATGTAGCTCTCAACCATCAAACAACAGTTATGTCTCTAGATTTTAAGTTCAGATGTGTATTATAATTTCCTCTATCAATTGATGGCCAGTCATTGCAGAAACATATAGATAATGTGTCTTCTTACTTTCTTGTGAATTGTTGATTAAAGAATGCAGATGATGTGCTGGAAGAGGAATTAGATGGTAGAGAGCCGACTCCCTTGCCCGTCTTGTATGTAGAAGATGGTATGGTGATTCTAAGGTTTTCAGAAATATTTGGTATTCATGAACCTTTGAAGAAAAGGGATAAAAGAGACCGTGGAAATGCCACTCATAAAGGTATGTGTTTCCTTGGGAATTTTTCATTGTTTTAATCTGTTTTTAGTTGATGAACAGAAGTATGTGATAGCTTTCTATTATAGTAGTATAAATTATTGGTTCATCTATTGTAATGTGGTTTGGATGTTTCATTTATCCAGGGAAATATAAATTCATTGAGGCTTCTGATATTGTTGAAGAAGATGAAGAGGCATTTCTAAGAAGCTCTAGTCAAGTTGTATCATGTATTGAACAGGAAAATGCTGTTCAACTGAACATTTCTGAATCAAATGATGATACTTCCTTGCGAGGCGATTCAACAGTAAATGTGCAGAATGAAGAATTCACAAGAGACTATAATTTAATTGCTGTGCCTATGAAAGAAGAATTCGATAGAAGTATGTCTTGCCAGTGGCAGTCATCTTTATCAGAAGAATTTATACTCCTTGAGCATGAGGACTGGGAAGAGAAAATTTTATGGGATAGTTCTCCTGTGGGGACCGATATTTCCTTCGAGAGCCCTTCCATGGCTGCATCAGATGTAGACGCTTCAGCTGCAAGGGCGGATGTGGGGACTGAACTACAGAATCGATTCCTAGAACAGTCAGTTGTGAATGATAAGAACCACGACACTTCCATTCATAGGTCAAGCATTTCTTTGGAATCCTTAGGTTCAAGAAATCCTTCAGGTTCAGGATCTGTCAACCTCCTCCTGCCGTCAGAAAGAAAACTCCATCCTCAACTATTGAGATTAGAATCTCAGTTGGATGATGACATTGTAGAACATGCTGCTAACAAAATGGAGGATCTCACTGAGAAGCCTTCTATAAGTAGAGTTGTGAGTCGTTTCAGAGAACTCACAATGCTTAACAGGGGTATCTTGGAAGGCTCGTGGTTGGATGACATTATTTGGGAACCACATGGAGCTGTTTCAAAGCCTAGGCTGGTTTTCGACCTTCAAGATGAGAAGATGCTGTTCGAAATTTTGGATAACAAGGACCACGAGCATCTTCAGTTCCATACAGGGGCAATGGTTATATCACGGTGCACAAATGCCAGTGACAGTGTTTCTCCAGATATATCTGGTCAGGAAGTTAAATCTGGTTGGCAGTTCAACATTGCCAATGACAAATTCTATGTGAGCCGCAAAGTTTCTCAGCAACTACAATCTAATACAAACAAGCGCATGTTTCATAGCTTCAGAGTGTATCATTCAGCTCCTGCACTCAAGCTGCAAACCATGAAACTGAAGTTAAGCAAGTAAGGACACTCATCTCTTAATCCTGTGTCTTCAGAGTTGGTTTACTAGTGTTTAGCATGACTGTTCTGCTTATTCTAAGTATTTTAAGTAGTCAGTGAACTTTGAGAAATTTTCCCATCAGATTTTGAAACTTCTATTCAAGCCTGTCAAATATCCAAAGTTACACATAAGGCCATCGGACTCCTTAACAATTTGTGCAAAGTATTTAAGTGTAGCTTTCCAACAACAAAGCTCACAGGTGAGGAGCACCAATTAAGATGCTCTTTCCTTTCTTTCTTTTTTTTCCCTTTTTCTTTCTGTTCTTTCTTACTGGAAGCAGTTGAGCATTTAAAAATTACCGTTACCAACTATTGGCCATTGCTTTGGGTTTCAGAGATAAATTATTATTGTAAGCGTCCACAAAAAATGTCTGCAGAAAATTGTCCGGATGGACTTTTATACAGTGTTTGACTTAAATTATTATCAAGAAAAGTATTTCATTTTTTTTTTCAAAAAAAGTACGAGTGTTCATTTGCGTATAAACTACTTGATTTTGTACGTATAAATTTTGAATGAAAAAAACCATACTCTTTTTGTTCCAAAAGTTTTGCCACATTCATTTTTCAATATTTAAATTATGATTTTATTTGTACATCTTTTTGAATCATAAATTTAAAACTCACATCAAAATGTACTTTATAAAAAAAAAAAAAGTTAAAATTTTTCTACTAAAGCATAATATAGATAAATCGGAGTCAAATTGACATAGAAAAACAGACGTTGTAAAACTAATGGGATGGGAGGGAGTATATTAAATTTTGAATTTAAACTGGACAATGTTTACAGATTGAATATTAGTTTTAGTCAACTTTTTTTTTTAATAGAGAGAATATTTCAGTTAATGAATCTAGAAACTTGCTGTACAGCACTCAGTATGGTCTGTGACTAGCTTTGTACTACTCAATGGATTTAACATCCTCAATACTGGTCAAGTCTCTTATTCTGTCTTGTCTTCGATACCAAGGAGAAAGAGTTTGAATCGGACCCTATTTAATTCCAATCTATCCTAGCTCTGTCATAGGAAACATTCTTCCTCTAACTTTGCTACCTGAATCTCCATATTTTCTCTTTTTCAATATATCAACCAACCCAACATTAAAAGGACACTAGAAGAGACTTCTGACCTCTATTTCCCATGCTTGTTTTGTTTCTTTTATTACTTTAGGAAACTTAATGAACATGATGAAATAAATGGCAGACATGTAAGTTAAGCTGATTCATCAGTGTTGGTTTAGTGAGGGTGAGTGCTTTTGTTTTGTAGTGTTTTGACTCCATTGTCCCTGGATTTTTCCTTATTTGTTCTCTTTATTTTTCTTTGAGTAACCAAGTGAAGTGGAAAAGTGATACAGGCCTGTTGTCTATATGCATGCATGTTTTTGTGGGAGCGGCATTCATGTGTGTGTAACAATTGCAATTTGGCTTTTAAGATAATAAACTTTGAATTTCTGAGTGTACTTACTCTGATTCATTTTGTTGATTTGTACAGTTACTTTGGTATTTAATTAGTATTTTTTTTAACTAATAACACTTCGCAGTAAAGACTTAGCTAATTTTCATCGGCCCAAGGCTCTTTGGTATCCGTATGCTAATGAGGTTGCTGTTAAGCAAGGAAAGCTGCATTCACAAGGTTCAATGAGAATAATAGTTAAGAGCCTAGGAGGCAAGGGAAGTAAAGTGCATGTGGATGCTGAGGAACCTGTCTCTTCCATCAAAGTGAAGGCTTCCAAGAAGCTAGGTTAATTTTCTTTCACATAACTTTGCCTGAACTTTTTACCCTGTATTGTGCTAACCATAGAGGCTTGTAAAATTTGTTTGCTCTTGCATGGCTTGCTGAGGGAATTACTTGGTGATATGGTTTGAATTTAGAAAAATGGTGCTCCTGTTGCTCACAATGGGGTTGTTTGCTGTAGATTTCAAGCCAACAGAAACCGTGAAGTTATTTTATCTAGGGAAGGAGCTTGAAGATGACAAAAATCTGGCTGCTCAAAATGTCCAGACAAATTCGTTGCTTTATCTCATTCGCACAAAAATTCATTTATTGCCGAAGGCACAGAAAGTTCCTGGCGAGGATAAGGCCGTCAGGCCTCCAGGTGCATTTAAGAAGAAATCTGATCTTTCAGTAAAAGATGGCCGTGTATTTCTGATGGAGTAAGTAGCACCTGCGTTTCGTTTTTAGCTGCTAGTTTCTTGATTTGAGTTTAATTTGGAATTATTCAGGCTTGGATAGGTTTATATTTTTTATTTAAATTTTTTTCTTGCATTGTTAAGCTTCACCATAATGTTTTTAAAGATTTAATTTAATACTTTCTCTATCCCATATTAATCGGTACCTTTGATCTAGCACGGATCTAAAGGTGTGGAAAAGACTTAAAGGTAATGAATTAAAATAGACATAGAACACAAAAGTAACTTTTTTTAGTGAGGAATTTAGGGCTAATAGGGCAAACAGGTAGGTTAAAGTTTTCTTAAAGGAAATGTATCAATCTTTGTGAAACATTTGAAAAAGGAATACATTATCAGTTTTTATAGGAGGGGGTGGGTGTTACCGGTTAGTATATGTTTATACCTATAGGAGAGCCTTATTTCTCACTTTTCCCCCCTTGGTGCCGTAAATTCCCACAAAACCCTTAAGTTGAACCTTATAAAAATAATACCTTAAAATGTCTCCCCATCATATGAAGGTGAAATAACTGAATATGATTTGATCTCATGGAGCTTGTGTGTGAAGCCAGAGTCCCAGACTGAATGTTGGGGCGAACACAACCTGCGCTTGAATAACCGTTCTAAAGTTCTGTGTTTAACAGACATGTTATCGAGTGTAGAAGCTTGATTTCAATAGTTGAACATAGGGGACTTCATAATTTAACCATCTTGAGATGTCTTTAATCTACAAAAAGAGTATTCACTTTTGTGGAGAGGTGTACAGGATTGCAGTTAAATATATCAGAAAGTGTTAAGCTCGTGGTAGATTATAGGTTTATGCCTGTGTCTCAATTTAGCTGCTGGTATGAACCATGAGATATTTATCTTGATTTCATGATTTCACAGGTACTGTGAAGAAAGGCCTTTACTTCTAAGCAATGCCGGCATGGGTGCAAACTTGGTCACCTACTACCAGAAGTCAGCTCCAGGTGATCAAAATTCTAGCTTGCTACGCAGTGCAAACAGCTGTTTGGGGAATATTCTGGTACTAGAGCCTGGTGACAGATCACCTTTCCTAGGAGAAATAAAAGCTGGTTGCAGCCAGTCATCCCTTGAGACGAATATGTACAAGGCACCGATATTTCCCCATAAAGTTCAATCAACTGACTTTCTACTTGTTAGGTCCACAAAAGGGAAACTTTCCATAAGGCGTATTGATAAGATAGCTGTTGTGGGACAACAGGTTTGTTAAAAGTGCCTCTTCCATTGAATTCTTTTTTCATTTCTCCATTACTGTCCTGTGCATGTTACATTTCCAATCATGAGACAGTCGACTTTGCCTAGGTGTGCTGGTCTAGGTCCTAAACACTAGGATTTGGGCTCGTCATTCTACCTTTCTTGATCGTTGTGTCTATTTTATTGAAATGTCTCTTTGAAAGAGCGTGAATTTGATCTGGTGGGATTGGGCAGCTGTGCTGGTGATATGTGTTCTCTTATCTTGCAGTCTGCATTCATCTGTTACTTCCTCTGGTCATTTTCCTTCTATTCTTCAGAAAGAAAAGGGTTGCAAGGGCTGTAGGGGAAGCTGAAATGTTTTAGCACTTGATCTCTGCAGCTTTAGCAGAATAAGAGTTTATTTCTTAGATTGTTTTCATTGATACCTATCAACAGATTCATTTGAACTTCATTCTTTTAAGAAAGTAGTGAGAAAATAAAATTCATTTGTTTAAATGCCTGGAACAGGTCTGATTGATATAGTCTAGATCCGGTTTTCAAGGGTTATGGTTAAAAGGATTTTTAGGTGCAAGTACTTATGCATCATACCTTTCACATCTTATCAATGATATTTCCATTGATTGGAGTGATCCTTATGCCATTTGGTGGGCACTGGCTGATATCAGTTTGAAGTTTGATTGAGATGATTACAGTTATGTGTCATTTGTTTTCGATATTATGTTGTCAGTACAGGATTTAAAATGTTTGTGGTTGAATTATTTCCTGTCTGCAGGAGCCCCTCATGGAGGTAATGTCTCCTGGATCTAAGAATCTTCAGACATATATCATGAACCGGATGTTGGTGTATGTATACCGTGAATTTTCTGGTGCTGCAAAGCGTGGCCTACTTCCCTGCGTAGGTACAAATGAGTTGTCTTCTCAGTTTACTAATCTTTCAGAGGCACTCATGCGGAAGAAACTGAAGGAGTGTGCAACTCTTAAGGTAATGTCTTTTTTATTTTGCTATTGTTTCTCCATTATACTTTATCCGTCTGCAATGCATATTCTGTCATATGTGCTAGTATTTTATGGTTATGTGGAGAATGGTTCTTTAGTTTGATGTTTTTATTCTATGCTTATCCATTTGTTTCTTTTGCTATTGAACGAAGAGGGGCAAAGGTGGACAACTTACTTGGTGTATGAAATCTGATTTTCACATTCCACCAGAAGGTGCTCTGAGGAAGTTGGTTCCTCCTGAACATGTGAGTTCTGTACTGACAAGCATTCAGTTACTCTCTTTTCTAGCAAATTGACTACATCTTTAAGTAGCTTGTATGTAGCTTTTAAAACTTTTGTCATCTTCTATGATTGTGAGAAATCTTTATTCCTGCGAGTGACACTGGCTAAGATTTTTGTTTAAGTGGGACAAATTGTTCACCCATATGCAGTATATAGTTGCTCTTCGGGTTTTCTTGATGTGGGAATGCACTTGAATTACTGTTTGAGATGAGCAGGTGTCATATTTTGCATATTCACAATCTTATGTGAAGTGTACAGTACTCTACCTTTGCCTTCTTTCATATGTTTGTGAAAAGCAGTTGGATCCAGTTCTCGAAATATAATGGGAATGACCTTTCTATATATCGCTTTGACATCCTTGATAACCTGGCTGAATTATGATAGCAGCTTCAACCATACGATTGTTTAATGACCATAGGTTGATGTCATAACATGTATTCCCCTACAAATCATTCCCTACTTTTTTTAGATAATGTTTTTTGCTCTGAGGAGTCACAGGATCAAATATGAACCTTGAATTCCTGTTTGCGTTTTCTTTGACCTATTTTTACTTTTTCACTGCAACTCTTTTGGTGTAAACTTACTGATGCCCTCGCATTTTTATGTTCCGTATCCTCTTTGTTCTTTTAGGTATGTTCCTATGAAAGCATGCTTGCTGGTTTGCACCGGCTTAAACATTTAGGTATCACACGCCTAACAAGCCCTAATGGTGTTTCCTCGGCTATGAGTCAACTTCCTGATGAAGCTATAGCACTGGCTGCTGCATCACATATTGAGAGGGAGCTGCAAATTACACCCTGGAATCTTAGCAGCAATTTTGTTGCCTGTACAAATCAGGTATTGTGAAAATCACAAGATTTATTTGTGTTCAGAGGAAATTTGAACCTGCCATTTCACCGCAAACTGCCTCGGTGTGCTGTTTATGCTATCCACCTTTTCTTTTGCTATAAACATGTACATTAAATAGAGAGCTTTTCATACTCCTATCCTGTTCCCCCAAAAGCAGGACAGGGAGAATATTGAACGCCTGGAAATAACTGGTGTTGGTGATCCGACTGGTCGTGGGTTGGGATTCAGCTATGTTCGTGTAACTCCAAAAGCACCGATGTCAAGCGCAATGGCAAAGAAAAAGGCAGCTGCTGGTCGAGGAGGGACCACCGTGACTGGGACTGATGCTGACCTTCGAAGACTGAGTATGGAGGCTGCAAGAGAGGTGTGTGCATGTTCAGCCCCCCCCTGAGTTTGTGCATTTTTTCGGATTTCTATGTAAGATTATCTTTTGTATCAGTTTTGAAGTCTTTGTTCTTGTTAGGAAATTGATCATGTCAATTTGGACTTTACTCACTTCATCAGGCTCGTATGGCATGACTGTTCATTAAATATTTTGATGGCTAAATCCATTTTGCACTCTCGAACATGTTTACTTGGCTAGTTTGTCCGTAAATTATGGTTCAGATGAAGTCATAGTTCAATGGTCAAAGTGTTCTGGCTTTCATAGTTTGAGGGGACAGTCCATCTGAGTCACAGTTCAGGGGCAAAGAGTCCCTTCAACAAAGTTGGAGGGTGCAAAATGGAGTTAGGCCAGTATTGGTCTGTTTTAAGTTGTTAGGACTGTCATGACAAGTGGTTTTGCACGGACGTGTGTGTGTGATGAGAATGCTGGGCTAGGCAGAAATCTACTTGGGATTTTGCATTACGTTAAAAGCAGAGAAAAATATGCCAGCATTTCTCCTTTTGTATTTGATATTAGTACTGGTTGTCAATCACATTTAGATTTTCTGGTAAACTCCTAAGCAAATAAATTGAACAGAACATTGTAATAATTTTTTTTTGTTTTTGGTCAGTTGATTTGCATTGGTTTTTTCATCATTCAGAATCTCTAACAGGGCTCTTGTTTCCCAGGTTCTTCTTAAATTCAATGTTCCAGATGAAGTAATTGAAAAACAAACAAGGTGGCATCGAATTGCTATGATCCGCAAGCTCTCAAGTGAGCAGGCTGCATCTGGTGTCAAAGTTGATCCTACAACTATAGGTAAGTATGCCCGTGGACAACGCATGTCATTCCTTCAGTTGCAACAACAGACCAGGGAAAAATGCCAGGAGATATGGGACAGACAAATTCAGTCTCTATCAACTGTTGAGGGGGAAGAGAATGAAAGTGACTCTGAAGCTAATAGTGATCTAGATTCTTTTGCTGGAGACCTGGAAAATTTGCTTGATGCAGAGGAATTTGAAGAAGATGAAGATGGGACCAGAGATTCAAAGCATGCCAAAGCGGATGGTGTCAAGGGTCTTAAGATGAGAAGGAACCCTTCCAAGACCCGGGTTGAAGAGGAGATTGAGGATGAAGCTGCGGAGGCTGCTGAATTATACCGATTGCTTATGGATGGTATGTGTTTTTCTGACCATGGAACTTCCCAGTAACTATTGTCATTTCTGATGAGTCCAAATTAATAAAAAAAAAAAAAAAAAAAAAAAGAACTGTCCTGCTACTCTCCACCCAGCCGTCTGTCACTGTGATGGACTGTCTAGGTCTAGGAATATTTTCCCTTAGTAACTACTAGAACTATTAATTCTAAGATCTGCCTAAATAGTACTCCCTTTGTCCCACAAAGAATTGAGCATTTGACTAGGCATGATGATTAAGAAGTGTTTAATACTTGAGGGTAATGAAGTAAAACTGTCATATAAGATAAAAGTAACTTTTTGGGTGGAGAAGAAAAAATGAGGGTAATAAAGTAAAAGTAGTGTTGAAAGAAACGATCAAATCTTTCTAGTACAGCCCAGAAAAGAATACGATCAAACCTTTGGGGCACGGAGGGAGTATAATTTCTTACATTATCTCAAAGAACTGGATGTTCAGCTTACATTTAAATTAGCTTTCAAATAAATTAGTGGATGTATTTGGACTACACATGTGACATGCAAATAGGTGTAGGTGCAGAATCTGATCATGGTGGGAATATGTAAGACATAAGTGTCCTTAGGTAACGGCTATCACATTGGGTATGACCCTATATCTTTTGTATGCTTATTTAGAGGGAAAGCAGCTTATTTTCTCATGACTGAACGTTTTCAGCCATGAAGTGAATTTGATTAAGGGTATACATTGGGTGTTGCACATCGCTGAAGCTTGTGGTCAGGGATAAAATAGTTGTCAACTGTTCTCTGATCATTCAAATAAGCAATGTTGGTGCTTAATTGGATGAAGTTGCATTCACCAACATTTTTTTCAATGAAATGCATTCACCAGCCTTTTATCTGAGGCATTACTGTGTCTATCATATTGTTTGCAGATGATGAAGGTGAACAGAAGAAGAAAAAGAAAAAGAAGAACAAAGCTGCAATGGAGGACTCCGGATTTGGTTTTGCTTCACAACCGAGTGCTAATATGGACAACGTAGAACGAGTTATGAAAACAAGTTCAATTGCCAAGCCAGTCATTAGCAATTCTCAACCTAATGGGTCCTATAATGCAAATGATACCACTTCGGGAGATCCGAAGGATGTAAGTGTGTGTAGTTGCCCGAGTCATTTGGTTAATAATGTGCAAAACAAAAACCTATGGTGATCTATAATCTTTTTGTGCAGGAAGAAAATTCAGTTTCAAAAAGGAACGTTTATGGGAAGATGAAAGGAGTGAAAAAGAATGGTGTATCAAGCACTGCTCAAGTAACGAAAGTCAAAATAGTGGACAGCATTATCAAGGCATGTACCATCTCTCTCTCTTTCTCTCTCTCTGAGGTGGAGATCAATTGGTTGCCTTTGCCTTTGTCTTGTCAAGAAAAATACTACCTCCATCTCTAAAAAGAAGATACGTTTGACTTTCGAACTTGTGTTTGGATTAAATTTTTACTAGTTAAATTTCGTTGAAAACGTTCTAAAACTATATACTCCCTCCGTCCTTGAATAATTGGCCCATTTGGCTTCCATTTTTGAAGATTCAATATTTGACTCACATTTACAAAGATAAATAATGAAAAGAATTCCCAAAAAAATACTCCCTCTGTCCCAGCAAATGTGATACATTTGACTGGGCACGGTGATTAAGAAATATTGTTCACTTATGGGTAAGAAGGTAAAGTAGGCATATAAGAGAAAAGTAACTTTTTTTGAGTGGGGAGGGAATTTGAGGATAATAAAGTAAAGTTGTGTAAAAGCTTCCTAAAAAGGAAACATATCTATTTTGCTGAGACAACCCAAAAAGGAAAACGTATCAGTTTTGCTGGGACGGAGGGAGTATATTTGAAAAAAGTATGTTGCAAATCATGATATGCATATGAATTATTTAACTTTAGATTCATGAAAAAAACATAGATTAAATGCTGTAAAACAATGAAAACAAATGGACCAATTATTCGAGGACGGATGGAGTATTTAGAAATTGAAGATGCTCATTTATCATTTGCAAATAAATTATTGAACTTTGTATATTAAAACTTTGAAGGAAAAGCATCATAGATTAAATGTTGAAAAACAATTCTATCCTTCTTTTATGGGACAGAGAGCGGGAGTTATGTGTTGGGTTTTTAGGGTCATGTATGTAACTTAGCTGAAAGAAAGTTGTATATGGAAGTGAGGGAGCTTCCTCTTTGGTGCATATGGGTAGAGCCAGGGAGTGAACCGTTGCTTGGATCTTGAACCTTGTAGGTACAAAAACAAGCTAATCCATTTGACTAAATATCAGTCTGTTCGAGGAGGGAACTGTAGCTGGCATCAGGGATTCAGGATTAAATAAAAGAGGTGGTCTTTCCATAAAAGGAAACTTTCCACTACCAAGTTTACCATTTTATCCTCCCTTCTAAAAGTTGGGGTCTACAGGACTCTCTTTCTTTTCACTCATCTTAAAGTTGGGTCCCATCAAACTTTCTATTTTTTCTTTTCAAATGGGGGTATAATTGTCAAAACATACAAGTTCGACTACTCACTTTAAACTCCGTGTCCAGTCAAACACAACAATTATTATGGGATGGAGGGAGTAATATTTATGCTTTCTCGTGGTGTATTGTAAGAGGCAAACAAGCAATTTATTTGGCTGATTGAAACATAATTCAAAGAAGATTTAGGGAGTTGATTGCCATTTACTTTTTGCCAATTCTCTTCACTGATTGAAATCATTTCACACTGCTGTCTATTTCAGAACTCGAATCTTAATTTGAAAAAATCTTCAAGGGAGAGTTTCGTTTGTGGAGCTTGCCATCAGGTGAGCTGTTCTTTATCTGTTGACTTTTCTTCTTTCCCATTTCTAGGGAAATCTGTTTGATTAAGTTAATTTTGACACCTCGTCAGGAGAGATGTAGTGTCAATACAATAATGACAAGCATACATCTTTTGTACAAATCATACTAACAATGGAATGGCACTTCCTTGTAAGTAATACATCTTCTTGTCTAACTGATCAGCCAGGACATATGAGAACCAACAAGCATTGCCCAAAATATGGGGAGGATCCAGAAACGCCAATGGAAACCACGGTTTCGGAGAAGGCTCCTGTAAAATCTATTTCACTGGATCCCTCGGCTCAATCCCAACAAAAACCTTTGAAAAAGAAGCTCATACCTAAATCAGCAGCTAAGACTGCTTTGGTTGAAGCAATCGAGACTGAAAAACCTAACTCAACAAATAAAGTTGTACCTGTGAAGTTTAAGTGCTCTACTGACAAGGCAGCTGTTGAAACTGCACAAAGTTCTGGCCAGCCTATCACTTTAGATCTTGAAACAGGGAGCAAATCTGGCACTAAGGTAATAATAAAATCTAGCAAGGGAAAGCAAGACCAGATGCAGGTCGAGTCCCAGAGGCCCTTAATTATAGGACGGACTTCAGTGGACTCTGATCAAGGCCAGGCTGAACTTCAGAAGCCCTTAGTTGTCATAAAGCCGCCTACAAACAGAGATAGGGACCAAATTGAACTCCAAAAGCCCCCCATATTGATACGTCCTCTGAAAGAAAGAGAAAGAGAGCAGCCTCCAAAAATAAAAATTAAGCGCTCGAAGAAGGTAATTAGTCAGGATCAGGTTAGCCAGGATGGAGGCAGTCACCCTGAATTCAGGAAAACTAAAAAGATAACCGAAATATCAAGTTTTCAGATCCACGCGAGCCAAGATTACCACCAAATGGGCAGGGATATTCCTGTGCAGAAAGCTATTGAGGAGAAGAGATTCTCTGAAGATGAGAAGAAGAGGAGTGCTGCTACTTTAAGATTGGGACGAAGGTTATTTGACGAGACATGGAGACTAGCAGAGTTTGAAGAAAATATCCGGATAGAAAGGGAAGAAGAGGAACGCCAAAAAGCAAATAAGAAAAAAACGAAGAAAAAGAAAGTGGAAGTAGATGATTTAATGGACGATTGCAGATCAAGAAGAACTGAAAGAAGGATGCCGGAAAAGGACCGTGGTGTGAAACGAAGACCAGTTATGGATTTGGGACGGTGTGGTACTGAGTCTTTTCCTCCAACAAAGAGGCGTAGAGGAGGAGAGGTAACTCGTTTGACACTTCTACATTTTTCCTGTGCAGGTTTCTGAGTTTTATTTTCAGCTGATGCCTGCTGCATGGTAGTTTCCCAAGATTCAAACGAAAGCAAATAAATTTCCATATTGAATTAAGTGGAGGCCAAAACAACTGCTCATGTTTAGCCATCTGCCATCATCATGATCATTAAAATCATTTTTCTTCTTTTCTTGGAAATCAATTGGCACCATTTTAGTGCTTTACTGTTAATACTGGAAAACTGATGTTTTTCTTTATGAAACTTTTGCACACTAACTTCACTATATTACCTTCTTTCTTTTTCCACTCCAAAAGTAACACGTACTTTTGTTTTATAGGCATGTTTTACTTTACACTACCCTGAAATCTTCTACATTTCTTAATCTTCATATCCAATCAAACATATCATATATTTGTTGGGACGGATGGACCGTTATATACTAGGGTACTACATATGCTTATTTGAAGGCTTTGTTGTTTTCAAGATTTGGTTTTGATGCTTAAGATGAGTTGTTTGTGGTAGCAGAAGCTTAAATATATCAGAATCAGTCGGTGAAAAGCAGAAAATGATAATAAAAGGAAAAATGTGTGCTTTGATTTTCATAATCTCTATTTTCTTAACTGTGAGCTGCATGTCATGCTTTTATCTAATACCAATAATGTGCGTATTCTTGGGGGTGTGTATCCATTGGCAGGTGGTCTTAAATAACATATTGGAGAAAATAGTGGACACCCTTAAGGAGAATAATGAAGTGTCTTATCTTTTCATAAAGCCTGTGTCCAAGAAGGAAGCTCCTGATTATTATGATATTATAAAGAAACCGATGGATTTGTCCAAGATCAGAGAGAAAGTGAGGAAGATGGAGTACAAAGATCGGACAGACTTTCGGAATGACGTTGTTCAGATCAGGGAGAATGCTCATTATTATAACAGATTACGCAACCCAGGTATTCCCCCACTTGCTGATCAACTTCTGGAACTCTGTGACTATTTGATAGACCAATATCAAGAAAACTTGGATGAAGCTGAAGCTGGTATATAGTCCTCAAGAGCCATTGGTGTTTCCATTATTACTCATCTGAAAGCTCTGGTCAGTCGGCTATTGGGGCATCCTTTCATCTCGAGAGAAAGTTAGAGATGTCGCAAAAATAGCGCGAGTTGGTTCAGATGAGGACAGTGATTCATGTGTATGACAGGATCATGCATCTGGATGAGAGCTCAGCGCCACGAACAGGGGTCTTATGAAATCGGCTAGAATGTGGAGCCGGCGATGTGTTATAGATGATCTGTGCTCCGTTCACGGCCCAGAAATGGAAGGAAGTGTAAATTATGTATAGAAATGATTTGTGGAGCAGAGCTGAGAAATCCCCAGGTGGTTTGTTGGATGGGGCAGGCAGGCAGGCAGGCAGTCCATTTGTATTAGTTAGGTGCTTACATGACTGAGGGAGATTGGTGTATATTATTAATGTGTCCCTTTGTATCTGAGAGAGGTGGAAAGTTGTCGGGAATAGAGAAATGTAGTAAAAGATTTTGGTAACAGAAGAGAACAGAACATATACTTCATCAGATGCTGCTAACTAATGTACACAACAGGGAGAAGGGCTTACTCTTGTCCCGGACTCTAATTGGTAAGATAGATCATACCACCTTTGCTTCTATCCTTTTCATAGATTTGAGGTCATTCTGAATTATTATGTATTTTGGAAAAAAGGGTGTCAAGTGTACAACTAACATGAGTGTACTAAGATTGTGAAAACTTGTATTCCCTACGTCCCATTTAAGTTACTTAGGATTGAAAGATTTTCCTTTTTGGTAAGTCTTTGTTAATTGTTACGTTTGTTTTGTTAAAAAATACATTATATCATCTCTATTTAGATTGTATATCTATCAATTCTACAGAACATCTCATGTAATCTATTTTCCTTGCAACTCAAAAAAGCTATTTTTATGTTATATGTCTAATTATTTTTTCTCTAATCAACAATATTTCTTAATCTGTATGTCACGTCAAATATATAAATTATATTGGAACATAGTTTTTCTTTTATTTTTTAGGAGGGGGGGAGGTAAACAGTATTTGCGATGGTTAGAGAATTGGCTGTTACATAACCATGTCCACAGACAAGTTGTAAAACGGTAACACATCCCAGGCACAAGACTCTCAACGACATTATCTCATTTCGCTTCAACCTTTAAACTAAGGTCATAAGTTCCAAATCAAGATGGATGCAAAAATCCGCCGCAATCGTCTTATTATGCCAGCTTCCTGATTAGCAGGAAAATCCTGTTGTCAAGCTCAAACTTGGAAAGATGGGAAGGATCACCCTTCAGCAGCATCAGAAGTCCACCGAATGAAACAAATACCTCCCTAGATGCAAGCCAGAAGAAAATTATTCACAAACTTGTAAAGCTAAGAATTTGAATGAAAATGGGCTCTAGATGAACATCCAGTTCTCAGTAGGTAAAGACATACAAGTTGGATGATTTTCCTGAGGGTTCGTCTGTAATCTTGTACAGCTTCCCGTGCATCACATACTCATACTTATCTGCAAGACTCTTCCTCCCACCTTGCTGTATTATAAAATAAAATTTGTTATACAGTAACAAAACTTCACTACCAAGGTACATCTTGGCTCAATGATCCCTCTTGTAATCTGGTGTACTAAGAGGCACTATGAATATCGTTCAGACCAACAGTCTATAAAAATTATAGTTAGATAAATATAGAAGTCGAAGAAAACCTCATAGAAAACACATTGACCACAAATTCAGAGAACAACTGATATCAGCATACTAACTCCAGCATTTATCCCTTGGTGACATGATTAACCTTTTCAAATGACCAATTTCATATCCGGAAGTTGATGACTGATCTAAGCTGGAACGCAAAACAGCATAAACGAAATTGTGCAAGAATCCACATATACTGAAGAGAGAGTTACCAACTCTTACACCTTTCATAACAATCTATGATTGATGTATTTAAGTTCCCTCCATCCAACATACATGATATGAGATAAAGGAATGATGAAGACTAGAGGGTAATACTATCGAGTAAACATATAAAACAAAAATAACTTTTTGAGTGTGAAGGGGAATGAAGAGTGTAATAAAGTAAGACTAGAGTGAAAAATTTTACCAAAAAGGGAACATATCGGTTTTGGTAACCAACAAAGAAAAATGTATCAGGATTTCGGGGACGGAGGGAGTACTAAACAAATTGATTGTACCTAAACATCTCGTCAAGTAAATGACAGTTTCCAATCTTCACATGATCAAAATATTCAATTTAACAGCCAGATAGATGTTGTCTGCAGATTATCCCACCAGACGTCTCAAAATGAAGGGTGAATACATTTCTTCCAATATTAGAATGGATGAACATAATACATAATTCAACTGTGATTACATCATCCTTGCTAAGGCTTCCCCAGTTCCAGAGTGCGTGAGGGAAAGTCAGAAAGAAAAATAGTACAAGGCATATTAAAAAGCAACCTGAGTGCTGACTTTACTTAATCTCATCCAGAATCTATATGTATTAGAAATAAAAACTACTGGTATATATGAACAGATGCGAAAATGGCAATAAAATCTCTGAGCTAATACTGAACTGCGCAAAAGCTATGATAAGAACACTGAACACCACTGAAATATTGCATAGAAGTTAAAAGCTACCTGAGTAAAATAACCAGAATCGGGGGTTCCATCTAAATCAAGGGTTGAAGCCAACGCCATGGTAAACTTCTGGCCAGTCTTCATAGGATATATCTCAGTATTTACATCAAGATGCATAAACATGCCACAGTTCTGGCTCGTTGCTGCGATACGAGTGACTAAAGACCAGGAAAAAAAAACACCCAAATTGCCAGAACATTTCCTTAACAAGAACACCAGAAACATATAGCAACATGTAAATACGCAGTAGCAGAAAGGTATGAACGAGGCAATTCAGACGGAAACCGAATTATCCAACAAGCCTTACCTTTATCGAACTTTTTCCCATCTGGGTCCGTCTGCTTCACAACAAAAATGTCCTCGAACAGAATCGATGTCATTCTCGTCAGTCCCAGAGTACGAATTCAGCCTTCGATGAGCAATACGAGTTTTTAGGGTTTCAGAACTCCTCTTCTTCCGCTTGATCCAGGAAAAAATACTGGTTTCTATTGCCAATACGGGTTCCTTATAAGAAACCCAAACTCCTCGGACATTCTCTACAGGCGTAAATCCAATTCAAGTTCCTCAACTTTAACAACTCACACAATCGGGTCCCTCAACTTCAATTAGCATGAATTAGTCCTTCGCTTTGCTTAATTGTGTGTGGGTTAGTTTCTTGGCTATAACTACTTTTAATCCCTTATTTAAAAAAAAAAAAAAAAAACTCATTTTATTAATGATAAATCAAAATAAAACGAGTCATATAAAACAGTCAGTCATTTAAAATAATCAACCTCAAAAGAAACAAGAACACACGACAAGCTGCCACACTCCTTCCGTCTTATTCATATTATCTCATTTTTTCTTCGAGGGGCATATTATCTCTTTTTTTTTTTATACTCTCCTCATTTCATTTCAAATGTATTGTCACTTTTCTATTTTTTGAAAAAATTAAGATTGTATCATACAGAACTTAAAATGTGAGTGATATTCCTATACTACTCTTAAATAGAAAAGGGAGAAGGGGTTGGGGTGTGCATCTACAGGATGAGTATAAGATCATGATGTACAAGCAAAGCACACCCACATGGACATGGGTGGACAAACTAAGACGGCAACAACGCGGATAAGCCTATACCATCGCGATGCAAGGAACTCGAATTTCCCCTTAACTGTTTTGGAGTATAGTTAATTGTTTTGGAGTATAATTAATGTAATTACTTCTATAATCAATGACGAAAGCAGGAATTTGAGGTTGAGGGGGGCGGGCGTATAGCTTAATATATGTACTTGATCATTTTTAGATCGTTGATCTTAATCTTCACTTCCAAGCTTTCTTTTAAGAAAAAGCATAAATTTTTATTTGCTTGTTAAACATAGCTTAAAATAATACTAAAACAATCAATTGAAAATTAATGAGATAATTAATTTTTACTCACCAATTAGAAGATACAAGAATCAAAAGAAAAAAAATTCATTAAAGGAACTTGGCAAGACAACTAATTAAATAAATAACTTAAACCTTGTCTTAAGAGACAACTAACAACTAATATGATAATAAAAGAATTATTAGACACATACAAACAACTTAATACAAAAATGAATAACTAAAACTAAATACAAATATAAGCAACTGAAACTAAATATTTTGACAAGGCGGCAAGGTCATATATAGACAATAACTAGTGAAATGAACTAATTAATACTCCTCTCATTCCTTAAAAAAATGTTGCGTTTATTTTTTGATGTTGTGGGAGAATCAAGTTATTACTAAAAAAAACTCATTAAAAAATTCCAAAAAAATATATATTTAGAAACTAGACACACTAATCTATAATTTGCATTAAAAATATTTGACTTTATATATTAAAATGTTAAGGAAATAAAATCATAAATTAAATGTTAAAAATAAAATGCATTATCTTTTTTGGGACGGATGTAGTATAATAAAGTAGTAAATGAATTAAACAAAAGACTTCAAAATAAAGTTGGTCCATTTCTAGGGTTCATGAGAGTAAGTTGTGAGTGAGCTAATGTATATAATTGGGTTGTGTTTTAGTTAGAATTGAGCTTATATTTATTTTCTAATTGGGTAGGAGGGGCTAAATTGGAAAAATATTAGATCTATCCTATAATATATCCTATACATCCCTATGCACCCAAAGTTTTAGGGGTGGCTTCATTAAGTTCTGTCATTGCCTATAATCTTTAACGGACGACTAACATCACAAATTATTAAGAGGGCTATACTCGTGGATCTAGGGTTTAAAAATTAGGTGAGCAGAAATCAAATCCAACAACGATAGATAAAAAAAATTATAATTCAAAACACAATTCTTATATAGTATTTATCAAGAATTCGATCAAAATATGTATAAGAATAGTAAATCAAAATAATATAAAACATACTTATAAGTACATGATACTCTATCTGAATTGCGGTTTACATATGATCACATTATAATGCATTATGAAATCACTACATTATAATATAATTTGCAATCACTTATCACGTTATAAATATATATATTAGATTTCATGTCAATCTCAAATTAACAATTAATTTGATAAAGAGTTGATATTAAGACCAGTACCTTAAGAAAGAAATTAAAGTTCTTTACTTCTCTACAGAACTTGTCTATGATTCCTTTTCCAAAAATCCAATCTACAAATACAAGATTATAATCTGAAAGCAATCTCCAAATTATAAAATAAATTAACTCATTAACCAAAATTCCCAAATCATAATCCTAACTATCCAAATTTGATTATCAAAATGCAATCTATTTGTGGATAGGGTGAAATATTGTAAAGTGCAAATAATAGATTTGTTTAAAGATTGGTAATGTTTTTTTTTTAAGCTGGTTATATTTTCTAAATAGTATTAGGTATATATCTAGGGGTAATATTATTTTTTTTTGCAATAAATCTTACCAAGCTGGGCAAGCTCTCCTCTAGGTCCGCCTGTGGAGGGCTAACTGAAAATCTTCCAAAATAGAGAAAACAAACTAAATGTTTCATTAAGCCAAGCGTTTTGGCTCAATTCAGGTGAATGAAAAAAAAAATGGAAAAAAATGGAAAAATATTTTTTAATTGATGGATAAGATATATATGAATAAAGAAATTTGAGAAAAATATTATTTTATAGAGAATTGATAGATTTAAAGTTATTAAATATATTGAGAATGAGAATGTTGAAAATTCTTTTTGAGAAAAGTTGGTGTTGAAGTGAGCCTTTATGTAAGTATATTTCAGGTAATTGGATTGGAGTCATTCATCTAATCACTCTCTGCGGACCCTAAATTGACTAACAAGTCATCAGCAATTTGTATGGGGGTCCCAAAACAAGTCACGAGAACTTTTCCCTTTTGGACCAGTGAGGTACTCTCAAGCTTCTTGATCAATCATCTCTATCTTTCTCTCTGCACTTTCTTCCCCTCTCTGTCTGTCTGTCTGTCTGTCTATATCACAACACAAGCTGACCAAGTAGTGAACTTGTTCTTGGGAACCATTACAAGATTTCAACTGGGTGCTAAGGAATAATTACAATCTACTCTATTACCCTTCTTCATCTCTAAAGTTCAAGCTTTTAACAATACACTGTTTACAGAGGACAAGGACACCATTTTCTTCCGTCTCTACCTTCAAGCATATCCACAGATTACTCAAAAGCTTCACATAACTTGAAACATCTGAAATTTCCACTGCGTCTGCATTGCTGCTGTACACAACAGCACTTTTGGAACTATTTTCTACTCTACACCTTACACTTGCAAGAAGCTAAGGCACCACTCTTCTTTCTCTCACAGCCACCAAACGATACACATTCGGGCAACGGGCATGCAGTAAGTCCGCTCTCCACTGAACTGCGTCAAAAAGAACTCTTTTTCATGCAATTAGCAAGTAAAAGCATGTCATTTAGAGGAGTACACACATTTCGCTTTCGTTTTCTCCCATGTCTTGAATTATTCATCTCTTTCCTGGGTCGGAAACCAGAGGGGTGCAAAAAGAAGTTTTAGACCGGACATGCAGCTCGAACAACTTTTCTCCAACCTCTCAAAAAGGCTCATGGTATCATAAAGTTGCTACCTCCAGAGCTTCCCATCGTGCAAGGTGTATCACGAACAAGGAACTTCACATTCTGTGTGCCCAGTGAGTCCAGAATGTCCAAACACTCCTCCAAATCCGAGTCACTCAGCAACATCACCCAATCCTCGTCATCATCTAAATACTTGAGCTGGAATGTCCCATTCTGCAGTTTGAACCTTTTTGCTACTTCTTCATACAACTGAAAGCACCCTGCAGAACGTTCAAACTTGAAACGGATAGTATCTTCTTTGTAAGTAGCTTTAACAGTTATTTTAGATCCGCTCTCAGCATAACTCGGCTTGAAATCTGAATGCTTCTCATCTTCAAAGCTTGCAGAGTTAAATGGACTTCCATGGAGCACTGAACCGGGCACACTGGATGAGTCTGTTGTTGCTGAAGAACTATGCAGACTAGCCTCATGCGTTTCATTATCACCCTCCATTACAGCATCCATCTCATTATCTGCATCCGTACTAGATCCATTGTACGCAAAGTCCGAGGAATATGACCCCAGGGTGATGTTTCGATGACAAGCAGGAGTCCCGAAGCAAGTAGCTCCTGACACCATATCCATAGGAACCAACTTGGAGTTTTGACTGCAGTCAAGCTGAATGATACTAGTATTAAGAGAATCTCTTCGGCAAGTACTTGAAATGAGCATTCTTTGTGTTTGACCTCCACTCTTCTCACCAATAGGGCACTCACTTTCTTCCAATTTGACAGCATAAATCGCTCCATCAATGCTAGAATTTGCAAGTTCTTTTTGGGTACTGCAATCAAGGGGGTTCAGGTTTGTGTTTAATACGGTATTTTCAGCGAGCTGAAATGGCTTCTGAGAATCAACCTCCTGGATGACGGAACCTGCTGCTATAAATGCTCCTGTGCTTGGGTCGAATCTTAATCCTCCCTCTACCCCTTGCACAGAGTCCAGAACAGTCTGTATTTTCTTTAAAGATCTGTTCACCTTGTTTATCTTGCGAGATGGCCATCTTGAGATCCCATGTTGTCTGCAGATCCTTTTAAGCGTCGTAGGGCACACTGCAAGGAGAACAGGCAATGTGAAACATAAGCTCTTGAATACTCCATAAAATAAGAGTAGCATAAAAAAGATAAATACTAAGAAACTAGAGGGAGAGGAATAAACATAAGAGAGTTCTAGGACTACATTCTATAAATCTTGCTTCCACTTTTTAATTACAAATTGAGTACCAATGAGCTGCCTATACTGGAGAAGCATTGGTGAAAAAAAGGCAAGCTAACCCCTGAAAAAGGTGAATCACTAGTAAATATAATTCTAGTCGACAACAATTAAACCCTTGATTCACTCCGTCACCCAACAATCGCTCCCAACCATAATCACAGCAATTGATACTTTCCAAGGGATTACCCATGCCAAACGTGTCCAAAGAAAACTCTCATGACCCATACATTTTTATTGTACTTTACGATCAAATGAGAAGATGAAAATGAAAAAGAAAAGGAAAAGAAAATCTAAACTTGCTCACTAGATGAATCATGTTCATCCAATAAACTTACTGGTGCATCATTCAATATGAAACAACAGAACTTTTTGGGAGGGAAATAAAAAAAGGGGGTGGAGTGGAGGAACAATGGAAGAGAAGAAAAGGAGAGGGCATCTTATCTGAGATTAAAAAATTCCAATTACTACACCCATGGTCAGTGGCGGACCCAGATTTTTTTAGAAGGGGGATCCATTTGTATCTTCTAATGTATATTATTTCTCTGTCTTAAAACTTTTGCAACATTTTGAATTGACACGGAAAATAAAGTGAGAAAATTTTAGCTTTAACTATCCTATGTTATCCATTTTTTATATTTTACAATGTTGTTAGACACATAAATCGAAAAACAAAAACCATTATAAACGATAAGAAAGTATTGTCCTAGAAATTTTTTTTTTTTGAAGAAAATAAGTATTTGAAAAATAAAGACACCAATATTGATTGTATTTTTGTATTTTACTATTTTGAGACGTCACTTAATATTGTAAAACCTTTAGGGCGAATGAAATCAAGAATACAGAAAAAATATCATAAAATATAGTGGGTCTATTAAAACTTTTGAGGGATTTTATCAATAAATTATATATCACATATACATACTATTGAGAAAAAAGGGGATCCGCCCCTGGCCATGGTCATTGCTAAAATTGCAAGTAATTATCTATTCAAGGACTATTTAACATTAAGAGTTAATATAGAACATAAAGATGGACAGCCTTACCTCCAATACTTTTAGCGGCATCTTTAAGACTCCCAGAAAAGTATTGCTGAAGAACACTCAAGCTAACATTTTTCTCTGCAGTAGTTCTCTTGCTTTCTCCCTGTCTTTTCAAAAAGTTGGTTGCCTACAAGAATTAAAGGAAGATAATGAGAACCTCACAAGTGTATAGGCTACAGAGTATCTAGAATATTATGTGCCCCCTGGAAACCAATGTGGAAAATTTCAAAAAATCTAATACGGAGTATATGTCAGCACTCAACTTCAAAACTTTAAGTTCACAAATCTAATAAGAATGATCCGTAGAACCACAAGTTTCTTTTGTACTATTTGTTTTCCTTTCTTTGAAAAAAAAAATGAAAAAATAAAACGAGGATGCTGCATTCTTTTTGGGACGGAAGAAGTAGCATTTACTATTAAAACATATTGCCTTGAAACAAGAGAACATCAAAACCCAACCCTGCAAAGAAAATCAAGACCAGTAACTTCTAAAATCAAGAAAGGGATAAGCTGCTCCTTTACCATCGTATGGGAACCATCAGCTACTTTTCCATCAGATTTTATATAGGATAAATTCAAGGCAGTCCTCTCATTTGACTTCAAATCACTGTCTGTGGATAGCGCTGTTTCTGAGATCGTCCCAGACATGGAAATTAGTGAGCAGTCTTTGGCTGCATCCTTCTCAACCAGGGAACAGTCTCCTGTAAGCTCAGAATCTGAAACTGTTCGCAAACTCTTACAGATTTTCTGCATGGTACTAGAAAGGTTGTTCAACAACTGTTGCTGTTCCAAACTCCGTTTCATATTTACAGGCAGGAAAAGCTCTAATATATAATCATCATCACCAGTGTACGTGCTCCTAAGCCTGATTGCAACAGCAGCATTCAGCCCAAACTTGCGAGCATGATGGACAACTGGATATGCAGTTATATGATATGTCTTCACATCATCGGCAAAGAATGGGTGATTGGATTGGAGTGCTTTCCCAGCTACACCCTGTCCCTCTTCAAGGTAATGTTCTGCACAAGCATGCACGAAATCTTCCATTCCCTTATCATTCACATAACAAGCTGTTTCTTCAACACATAATACGCATTTCCCATCAGATTTTCCATTTCGCTCTTGGACACGTACTTTTACATTATCATTGACATCTCCTTCTAAGTAATTACAAGGAATCCATGTCAAAGCCAAGGGCAACCTATGTGCATGACATACTGCCCGTAGAACGTCTGCTATTTCTGTTAGCGCAGCTCTTTGATTTCTTGAGATACACTGCATAGAGAAATAACATGGAAAGAATACAACCTTAGTGACTGACAGGAAAATTTCCAAGCACTGCCTTTTGTCCTTTCCAGGTTGCAAATGGAAAGAAAAACAAATGATTCTGAGAAGTACCTGAGGAAGAAGACGGGGAGGAGTTGTGGTCCTCAAATGCACAGACTGCAAAGACGGAAATCAAGACATGAATACTAGAGATTGTTCAGCCCTCTTATTTAGCTAAGAAAAAAGTGATTAGACATGCACATTAATGAAGAAAAAGCAGAAACACAAGTGTATTTCTCTAAGTACATACAAGGGCTGATTTCAATAAGAGCACCACTGCAATGTCCCAACGAAATCATAGATTCCCGAAAACTATGCCACTCAAACCCGTCCTACTGCACCCGAAAACATGGTTGTGGGTAGCAAATTCCGTTCTAGATGCTTCAAATACGTTAAAAAGTAAAAACAGTTTTAACAGCATGACTGCTGATTATACATCACAATGGGACACATTTGGGCTGAACATGTACTGCCCTATGATGGTACGGACTTGAACTCTGACATGTCTGTTGGCACACAAGATGCATAATGTTTCCTTGGATGCCATGAGAAAACCAAACAAAACGCAGGACGTCCAACTTATAAGTCAATAGTGAAGGTACCTTATAAAACATAATATTCATCAAATTTTACTTCTCCAATGTAATGCCTTGGCCTAATATCCATTCCTAACATAGAGTAAATTTCCTATGTATTCAACTTATACTAGCATCAAATTTGCACACTAAAACGTGATTGCATCTTACTGTATTATAAGGACACACTGGCTTGATACCATGGAAAAGGAAATGTAAACAATTGCAAACACATATACAAAAGACATGCATATGCAACATATCCCTGGAATTGTTGCAATAATGGTCAGACTTCCTAATCTGAATTCACAGCCTATGGGACATATCCACCACACTTTTACCCGACTGCCATCCAGCATCAGAAACACTACATCTATTCTGTACTAGATAACAACGAGGATAAACACGCCATAATATTTTATTTTACTTTTCAGTCTTGGAGCCAAAAAAATCTGGTAAAAAATAAATACATTTGCTTGTTCATACAAAATATAAATGTTCTTTCTTCTAAAAATTAGTAAAATGAGCGCACTCTCAGAAAGAAAACCAGGAGTACCAAACCTATCAATAGGAGGTTTAATGAAAAGTCAAACATCTAGAAAAGTATTTGTACAAATTATGTCTTCAAATCTCTATACTGCTGCATCAGAAAACTAACTTAAAACCAACTTGAACTGTTATGCCTATTTATTTTCAGTTTTATACAAATTGAAGTGACAAAAGACAACATTAAAGAAAACCAACAGAGAGAGAATAAAGGAACTACTAACCTGAAGAGCACGGCTAATACTTTCAATTTCTAGGTCGAAATTATGTTTGTTTTTCACAGTGACAAGTTCCAGGACAGCACAGCAAGACATCCCAGTGGAATCAAATACAGGCATAGCAACAGAACCTCGAACTTTATGATCAGCTGCATGTGTCACTCGCAGGTATTCAGCTTCGTTATAATATAAAACATTAGAAGTCCACTCAGGAACTTTAGATATAAATACACGGCCAGGTAGCCCAGGGAAACAACCAGGCTTCGCTTCTGCTGAGAAAGCATATGCTCTTGAGAGTTCACGATAGCCAGCAAGCATGCTATCCAACAAGTAGGGCTGATCAGAAGTTATTAAATTGTACTGATCCCCATGCTTAATCGGAACCCAAGCTTGTATTAAAATGCCCCCTCCAGATGAATCCTTGAAAATGGACAGTGCTCGGAGCAGCTTCTCATCAAGTGACCAACTCAATGGTCTAGAGACCATGCAGTTTTGCATTAGAGAGCTATTAAGTTGATGTTGACTGACAGCACTTTGTTTTACACTTGAATGGCCAGCAACAGTGGAACCCGGTAAGTAATGACACTGTGTATCGATTTGCTGGGATGCCATCTTATCTTCAAAACGGTATGGGCTTCCATTGGTCCTTGCTGCTCCATTGTTCTCAGAATAGGGAATAGAATTCTGGTCAGTGAAATTCACTGAATCAAAAGATTGAGATGGCATAGATGAACAGGATGAGAAACCAACAGATGTTATCATCTGATCCATCGTTGTGGGACTGTTGCACCAACTAGAAAAGCTTTCAAAATTTAACAGGTCAGAGAAGCCGAAAGCATCCTCAGTAATGGGGTTGCTCGTCCCATCATCCAACAGTTCCATCTGCGTCCTTGGGGAAGTCCAGAAAGCCGTTCCCTTTTCCTTAGATGGGAAGGGATACTCCATTTTTATTGTTCCCAGACAAATAATTACGACCAAAATCAGCAAAAACTAGAGTTGCATTGAAATGAACCCTCCCCTTGCCAGTTGCCAATGCCTCCTCCCGTGTTTTGCCCCTCAAATTTCAGCATCAAACTCATCGAAAAGTTTGAAGTTGCACTCAAAATCTACAGAACTTGACCGCTCAATTCAGTCCAAAAAAAAAGAGAGATCCCAGATTTTCGGGGGAAAGCATAGCTTCAGCAAATGACACTTCACTCTTTTCCATATATATAGCACACACCCAGAAAGAAATTAGCAGAAGAAAAACGTCACCAGAAGCTGACGGAGACACTAACCAAGAGTAAGTCTCACGGTCTCCAAAGCCGCGGCGGATTACATAGCCAAAGTCCACCGCCCTCAATCAATATTAACTGGCAGCTTGCGCAAGAATACAAACTGTAAACTACACACCCAATCGTCCGACCTGCTCGCCCGTAGATCAACAATCAAGCAACATGTGACAACCGAATTGTCCACCCGCGTGGCCGTATTACGAAACCAGTGGTCATAAGGAACTGAAGCGTGGCAACAAGACAAATCAATTCCCGCAAAAATTGAACCGAAAATCACCAGAAAGAACCAAAAAGCTCATTGGTACTCTCAAGTACAACCGGGCGACCTCGAAACTCTGCGATGCAAATCCAGCTGCAGCTGAAAATTACCGCCAACTGGGTGTGAACAGGGGGCGGTTCATACAGAGAAAACCCTAATTAACGGATTTAACGGTTCTGAGGATTGACCATAAATGGGCGACGAGCTGTAGCTGTGTTGGTGAAAATGGAAATGGTTGAAACTTGGAACAGCAGTTACTGCTTCAACAATGGACGGACTAACTGACTGTTCTTTTTGAGAGAGAATTTCGGGCCATCGCACTCTGCATCCTTAACTGTCTCACCAAACAATTAAAATTTTATCTATTAAAAATTAAATTTTAATTATCTAATTATATAAATCAAAGTCTTATCTATTTAATCATTAATTTAATTTATGTTAATTTTTATCATCTATCTTAATAAGTAAAATATTTTCTCAAATGTTATTCTTCCTAAATTTCGAACTATACTCATAGTTTTGTGAAAATTACAACTTTATAGTATATTTTTAATCATATTAATAATAAATAATATCATTTTAATTGTTATAAAATTAAAAATTAGATATAAAATTTCTTAAAATAAAACGTTTCCCTATCATTTTTAAAGACACAATTTACCATTTAATTAAAAAAATTATTCCTTAAAATTTTATACTTAAACTTTTTCAAAAAATAGAAAAGATACACAACTAGCCCCTCAACTACTGAAACTTTACAAAACGGTCCGTGAAGTTTTTTA
>JBBYHH010044200.1:0-25493 GCA_038382905.1 Daphne laureola
TGAATATTTTATTTTCAACATTTAATTTATAATTTTTTTTCTTCAACACTTTGATATAAAAAACTAAATAATTTATATGCAAATGATAATTCAATACTTCTAGTTTTCTAAATATATATTTTTTAATTTTTTTTCATAAATTATTTCTATTAATAATCTGAGTCAAACACGATGTTAAAAGTCAAACGTTCAAAATATTTTGGGACGGAAGGAATATATTATTAGAAATATTAAGGTCAAATTAAATATTAAATATTGAAATTCACAAAAATACCTCCATCACTCAAAATTTAACGAAAGAATTTATTAAAAATATAATTTATAAAATGCAAATAATATAAAATTTTAAAATAAAACTCAAATATAACAATGATGTAATTTAAGGGAGGATAGACACGAGTTTAGTAAATGTGGAGTATTATGCGACGAAAGGGAACAAAACAAAAGTGTGGTAAAATTGGCCAATATCCCAATGGAATGATAAATGAGTTCCTTGTAAATCTTCCCCATCGTGCTCGTTAAATCAACTGTACACCTCCGTTCGCTCGCTGTGTAACCAACCGACCTCTACAGAGCCATACAGACCGATCTAATCCGCCATTAGCCTGTAACCGCACCGCATCGGAGTTTCTGTATCTGACGGAATCTATCTAGGGTTCTGCCTCCCCAAATTATCACAGCACTCGAAATCGCTGTTCCGTGCTGGGTTTTCGCATTACGCTGCTGTAAGTTTTGGAAGTCGTTAGGCTTTGTTCTGTTGTTCCGCATGCTTTGTTCCAACATTTTAATTCAGCTAGGTGCTCTTTCGCTCAAGTTTGCTTTGTCCTTTTTGTGCTGTTTCAATGTTTGCTCATCGAGAAGTACGGACGAATCTGAGTTGTTCTTGTTTCATGTGTGCTATATTAAGTTTTAGTTGTGATGACCTTCAACTGTTGGAGCTTTCCGCTTTTTAAGATTTTTCTTGACATTTATGGTTTTCTTAACATGAGGTGGTAGTAGTCTGCTTAATGGCTGTTTCATGTGTTTTGTTTTCCAGTACCTTCTATGTATGATCAAGGGAGTATTAATTCTCGGAACGGGGAAAGTAGAAATGCTCCAATGCAACCTCCGTACCAGCAGCGTCTGCCAGGTCCGCCTCCTCGGCCCCTTCTTCAGCAAGTGCAGCAGGGTTCTCCTGCTCAATCTTACCAATTTCATCAAGCTCCACCATTTAGGATGCCAAATAACTTGCCCTTTCCTGGGTCTAGTTGTTTGCCATCAATGTACAACTCTGCTCAACACCGGCCGAGTCACTTTACAGCTTTAGGACCACCAAATGTACTTCATAACCCTATTGGCACACCACCTCCGTTAGTGCCATCTCAATATCAGTTGAGGCAGACACTTTACAGAGCTCCATTACATCCATCTTCGCAGCAATCAGTTACTCAAAGTTTATTGATTCTGCCCCCCTCCTATTCCAGGCCCCCACCTCCTCCATTAAGCTATGTCAGCTCTGCTCCACTTGAAACTAATTTAAACTCCATGAATCCAGACTCTGTCCCATCATTAATTCCCCTTCCACCAGCCAATCCTCCCTCCTCTCTAGCTTCTATTTTCTCTGTGTCTCCATCCACCTCCATTACCGGCGTTCCATCTTCCAATCCTAGTGATGAAGCAAAATATGAGATGCATCTGAGGCCTTCAGAGAAAGAATCGTCTGCACACCTCCATGGTTCAGTCACCGTAGCTGCAGCTTTTTCACCTTGCGATTCTGACATGGAGATGGAAGGTTAGTGCAGTTGATAGTCATATTTGCAGGATATTCCTTGTTTGATTCTTTTGAAAACACATGACCAAATCCTCTTTGCTGATAGTGAATGCAAGGAATAGTTCTACACCAGATTCAGTCTCTTTTCTGCAAATACAGTTTGAATATATTATTAGTAGTACTATCTTTTTGGTGGGTCGAGTGAACCATAATTGAAGACGCCAGATTATGGGATAAAAGCTGAAAGACAATATTTTAGTTTGAATATGTTTTAGTGGCTTTTCCTTTTTAATACTCATATCTTAGTATGCAGTGTTTGCAATTTTCTCTTTTTACTGTATGTTTGATATTAATGTGAGATGAAAAGAGACAGAATTTCATGCTGGTATCTCATTCTTGAGCAATGCTGGTTACACACTTGTTTCTTTGTAGTTCCAGCTAATTTATGATTCACACACATACACTCACATTCTTTGTACTTTGTAATTAATTTTTCTTTCTGGTCGTTTAAGATGACATCGGCCAAGTTGACGATGAGGAGGTGAATCACTTGGTTGTGAAGCCTGAGCATATTCCTGTTGACGATGAACTTTTCCTGAATAACCAGTCTGCATCCCCAAATAAATCAGAATGCAAACTGGAAGTGAGATCGTCTGAAAGAGCAAATATTGCTGGCTACTCTGATTCAGGTGGCATGGTTTTTATTTTAACACTCAATTTTTATTAATTCTTTGTATTATATTTCAGAGCACAAAATCATCGGTTTAAACTTTTTATGTTCGCTTATCATCAGAAAGTCTCTTGTTCCTTTTTTGGCTTATTTTCTTGTTTTTTTTTTTTGTTAAGTGTTGACAATATATTTTATGTTTTAAAAAGGTATACTAGTAGAGAGTTAAATGCTTTGAATTCCCAAACAATCATGCCAAGTTCTAGACAAAAATGCTTTTATTTGCTAGTCATCCTATTGCTATGTATATGTATGAGAAGAATAAGCTGCCATAATAAAAAATTTAAGTCACCTCTCTTTATTGTGAAACAGGAGTTCATCATAACGAGGCAATGAAATCTGAGTGCTCACCTGCAATTGGTCATGAGTCTTTTAAAAGTTCAGCTGGAAATAGAGCAGACCTTCAAGATATTATTGTGGAGAAATCTACTGCTCTTGATGAGGGGGCAGATGCTCGACATTTAGCAGTTAGTGATGGCAGGGATTCTTTTAGACTTGTGGCAGACTATGCTTCTGATGACAATTCAGAAGATGATGTACGGAGTCATCCTCAAAATACTGATTGCGCACCAGTGCCACTGTCAAGTGCATCTAGTTCAGATTGCAGTAAAGTTACATGTTTTAAACCAGGTAAGGTTGATGGGATCAGCAATTCCTGCAAAACAGGATTGCAAATCCACTCAGGCTCTAGCCCATCATGCAAAGCTCCCGATCCAGTTGATTATGGAGGTGCTTTTACTGTCTCAGACACCAACAGGTATGATGTTGACAACAATAAGCCTGAAATACAGCATCCATGTGAGAACAGTGATGCTTCTAAGGATGGACTGCAAAATGAAATTGCTGGCTTTAATCACAGCACCAAAAAGTTTAGCAAGGAACATAAGAAAATGGGAGAAAGTATGAAGAATTCTTCTGATCGACCAAAAGTAGATGAGTTTGGCCGACTGGTGAGAGAAGCTGCTAGTGATAGTGACTCTGATGATTCACACTATTCTAGGAAGAATAGGAGGAGAAGGAGGAGAAATCAGAGTCACAGCCATAGTCGAAGCCGCAGCATTTCACCTATACATAGACGCAGGAGGAGAAGTCCTTATCTACAAGGAAGAAGGGACAGACGTGCACGATCTCGCAGGTATTCAAGATATATATTTTCATTGGCTTGTGTGTTCCATACACTTAATAGATTGTCTCTTCCTATATATAGGTTTCCATTTACACATGTCTTACCACAGACTGATTAGCATGTTGTTCCCTACCTCATTAGTGCTAATGAGCATGTTTTTCTTAGGGTTATATAATTGATTTAGCTTCTAAACATCTCGAGACACGCCAACCCAATGTGAAAGATTGAATTTGAGCTCTCTAATTTGGATATTGCACTTATTAATACCTTCATATCTACTTTTTGTACGAGTTATATTGAAAGGTTAATCATATTATTTGCTATTGTCAGTTTGTCTCCCAGATATAGGAGAAGCAGGAGCAGATCCCCCAGGAGAAGCAGGAGCAGATCCCCCAGGAAAAGCAGGAGCAGGTCCCCTAGATTCAGGCGCACATACGACTTAGGTGGTGAGAGCAGAAGATGGGTTAAGAGGCGTGTTCCTGAATGTTTCGACTTTCGTAGAGGCAAATGTTATCGTGGAGCATCCTGTCGTTTCCTGCATGATGGCTCTAATAGGAATGAGGACTGGAGAAAGCAGAGGCTTGAGAAACAGCATTCACTGGTTTCTCATGGTTCAAAGAGTAATGTTGATGAAGAAATCAAGCATGTCTCAGATGAAGTTAATGTCCATGGAGATGTGGTAGTTATGAGCGCAGAAATGACAGCCAATAGCCATTTGAGTGCTAAAAGAGAAGATTCTGGTTGTGCTCTTCTGCTGGGTAAACAAGATGATTGTGGTATTCCTAATAGCGATCTCCAAACTATTGGGTATGGGCTACAAACAGGCAACCAGAGGCTGTTAGGGCCAACTTTTCTAGGTTGCGGCAATCTCATGGAAACAAAGGACTTTCCTTCTAAATCAGATAACTCTTCTATATCTGTTTCATCACCACAGAAAACAATTGCTTCACCTTCTAATGATCAACCAGCCAGCATTACACATCCAAGTATGGTTCAACTCCAGGAGCATCCCTCCACAAAGGTTTCTTCCGCTTTGTCTCACTGTAAAGATTTAGATGGCCCACAAGTTGCTCAGCCAAATCATGCACCGTCCGCATTTTATCCTTCTTCACAGAGTCTTTATCCTTGTAGATTGGCCAATCAACAACCCTACATTTCTACAAAACCAAATTCCTCATTAATGTCAGCTCCAACACAGTTGCAACTGCCTATTTCTACTGTAAATTCTGAAGTTGCTACTTCTAGCAGCTATTCACGATTTCAGCACTATCATCTACCCAGGAGAGATGACTATGGTTGTCAGGTTAACTCAAGCTCTTATCTGAACCAGTTGCCTGCTGACTCTCAGGTTGGTGAATTTCAGCAGGCTCGTCATCCTATAATGGTAAATCAAAACCGGCCCCCAATGAGTGTTCTGCCTGTGTACAGCATGCCAAGTCAACAGTTCCATGGTTCTGATCCTGCAGTCTTAACAGGGCCTTCAGCTCAGAATTTTATGGTATCCAATTCATATCCACAAGGCAGCATTCACTCTCATGCTGTGGGTCTTGTGCAGGAGTTTCAGGCTATCAGAAATCCGACTGTTTCTGGGGTCAGTCTGCTGCCAGTTGGAGCTTCAAGTGTATCTGTGTATCCTTGCAGACAGCTGCAAGAGCCAAACCATGCTGTGCAACATTCTTTAACCCATATCACTCAGACTCATGAGAATATCGGAAATTCTTTGAGGTACCCACCTCTCACTGAATCAAATAACTCACTTGTTGCTTCATCTTCATCAACTTACCAAAACCCTTATTCATATGCTATTCAACCTCCAACCATGAGCATGTTGAATACTGATGCTTTGAGGATCGAAAAGGATGCAACCTACCCTAGCTTTCATGCTATAGCTGATAGGCAGTCTATTATGTCAAATGTTGCAACTTCATTACCTAATTCTGTTAAGGATACTGCACCGTGCATTCATGGTTGGGATCCTAACCAGTATGATCCACTTGTTGATAGCATCGAGGCATCTGCAAAGACATCCAGGAAACATGATAGGGTTCAAAAGTGGGAAGCTAGTGGTGATTCAGATGCCATTTTGAGGTTCCGTATTTCCAATGAACAATTAGATGCAGTGGGAAACAGGCCAAAAGATGTAGAAACTGTTGCTTCGGCCGCATCTGTGGACAGTGGGGATGGGGATGCAGATGCAGATGCAGATGCAGAAGTTGGTGCAGTTGAGAGCCTTAGTAATTCAATTGGTTTAGAAGATGCAGCTGGGGTTGAAGTTGAGGCAAAGTCCCCTGGGAAGAGCAAGAAGAGTAAAGATTCCAGATCAGTGAAGCTTTTCAAGGTTGCACTTGCTGATTTTGTGAAGGAAGTTCTGAGGCCATCATGGCGACAGGGTAATATGAGCAAAGAGGCGTTTAAGACCATTGTGAAGAAAACTGTTGATAAGGTGTCTGGATCAATGAAAGGTCGCAGAATGCCGAAGTCTCGTGAGAAGATAGATCAATACATTGAATCATCACAGCGGAAATTGACGAAGCTTGTCATGGTAATTCTTAATCTCGTTCCCTCTGCTTTAACATAGAGATGAAGACATTAACCATCATAATCCCACAGGACTTAATTGTCATGGTGGTAAACTAGAACTTGTTTCTCACTTCCTGCAACAGGAAGACCTCATGTGATATAATTTCATTTAGAGAAGCATTGCTATTCTAGACATTAGTTCTCTGGTTGCTATTTCTTCCTTCTATCAGGACATTTGGTTCATATTTGATCTGGCAGCTTTTTAATGAAGAGGTCTATATTGTGGTTTTTTTTATTGGCAATGTCACATGGACATAGTGAAGGTATAACTCAGTAACCGTATAAAAGGCACATATCTGTGGATTTTTAGTGTTGGTGGTTGTGCTTTGGTGCTGTGGATGGGGAATACTCTGTTTTGGGAAGCCAACATTAGGCTGTCTCTTGGAGATTGGATAAAGTTGCACGATTCCTGTTAGGGAAATCAAGGATTCATAAGTTGGTTGCTTATGGCCCCAGTTTAGCTGGCAGGAGATCAAGAATTTCTAAACTAACTATTATCTGTTTTCAGGGCATCGTGTCCTTCAGTTTGAGTATGAATCAACTGTCTTGATTTGAAACTAATTAAATTCTTGCTTTTTATCGGATATTGTTTACCATCTGATATAATAAATGACATGGTTTAAAGTTTCATCATACATGATCCAGTTGTTACAACATGGTATTTTCTTCATCAAGAAGAATTAGCTGTAGTACACAATTTCAGTACTACTACTTGCACTTATCTAGGATATCTAGAACAAAATATTCAAAAGTGGGTGCAATCTTTTGTGACTTTCTCCAAGTGTGTAAATTGGTTTATTTCACTGATAGCAATTGAAAAAAATAAGTTCATCAATGTTGTATGGTTGGTGCTGCCAGATACATTCTCCTTCTGGAACATTTTACTTGGCTCACGATACATCTCTTCATTTCAGGGTTATGTTGATAAATATGTTAAAGTGTGATATTTCAAGATCAGTTGGTGATCCAGGTGCTGCTTCAAGCATGTGTTGTTTGTACATGTGAAGCATTTCTTTACCATGCTGGCTGTAGTTCAGCCATTCTGGGTTTCAGAAGATCTACGCCTCTTGATCAGGTCCGTGTGAGAGGATTCCGAACTTTGAACATCCATGATAGATTGCTGGTTTGTAAAAACTGTTGAAAAGAGAGAAAGTGATGAGAAAAGCGGTATTGATAGTCACTAGGGCTGAGAAGATTCATGTAATGTTTTGATCTCTTGCATCCAGCGGGTTGTGTACCCAATTTCTTCATCCTGGTACTTGAACATTACCATGATTACCACTCTACCAACAGTAGGAACTGATTACTATCCTTGACCTTTCTGCTCAGTGATGGTGCACAATTCTTTGGTCTGTATATCAACTCTGAGGTGTTCCATTTAAAGCCGGGCCTTGAGAAACTCTTCCGGAGGCTCATTAAAGTGCTCTTAGTGAAGCCCGCATGGGAGTTTCAGCTATGGTGGTGATGGCATTGCAGTCAGGGGCAATCCTCAATAACAATGTGTAGCACTCAAATAATCATGATCAAGGTACCAAAATCCTATTTCGAGCATGATGGTCTCAATGATGCCATGTTAAGGAAGATGTGATCGTCTCACTTGTGATTTCCATCATTGCTGTTGAAGGATTTTGCTGAGTTGTGCACTTGTGACCGCTAAAGCTTGCTGGTTGTAGTTCTGGAGCCGAGTACAAGAGCAGTCAACAGTTTGAATATAAAGCCTAATCCATTTTGGCTGTCTTTCCAGAATTTTTTTGGCCTGGTACGGTTTTTTCTCAACTTTTCTAATCTATCATCTTGAAATTGTGTACGTGTTTTTGTAGAGGTTTCCGGAGCTGTTTGTTTTCCAGTTTCCAGGGGAAAAAAAAAACAATTTTCTATGTTAAATAGGTCCAGACGGAAAAGAATTTTGAGATTAGCAAACGCCCATCGTCTAAAACAGGAGGAAGGATTGTCTTTAATACTAGTAGTCCAGGTTCCCAGAAAATTATAGGTACGTTTCAAGTTTCACTCTTGTGACGTACCTTTAACCCAAACACTACTGTTGTTTACTGAAAATATCAAAATGTGAAATTCGTCTCCATCGAAGACCGAAAGTTTTAATTAATGCTTCCCAAAGAATTTGCTATTAACCAAACTTTTCTTTTCAAATGGTTTATGTTGGTGCGTGGACCAACTGTTTCCCGAATCTTGGGCGACAAGTAAACAACCAAGATGTAAGCTTCAAATTTTATTCTCTGTCCCGACCATGCACAGCTCTGGCCAAATCTGAGGACGAACCTGGCATTCATGAATTCTTAACCAACATCATATAGGCGTCTATCATCAACAACATTAGAAAAAACGAAAGTACTCCAAACAGCCATCCACAGCCATGTTTATTGGCATTGCACGCTGGATTCAGGACCGTCATTGCAATGTCCAAGCTCATTAAAATGCGCTTTACGCTTTACTTTCCTTTTACACCTAACAACTGAAGATAAAATCCCCCCGAGTGTGTCATGCGATGACTTCTGGCAACCTACAGGGGCAAATGCAGTTCAAGTCAATCACAGGCTTTGACAATAGAAAATGGCACCTCATATACACCATAACACCATACATAGATCTACTGACCATCAGACAGCATTATCAATAACAAGTATTGAAGACAAGCTTGTGAAACATATCTATAACAGTAAATCAGAATAGAGAGAGAAAGAGCATCACTTTTCATGCCAAAATGCATAGCTGATATGGCACGGCAACCCTACTAATTCCACTTTATAACAGCTTCTGAATTGTCAGTAGCTGAAACTAAACGAGTAAGCAACTCTACTTCTGAATTGTGCACCAACTGAAATTGCTCGTGTTCATCCGTAGAAATCAAGTAATATCAAAACCATATAAACCTCTATCATATTCACACATATTCATATACTGCTAATCGTTACTATGATCGACATGTCAATCAACATATACTTCAAATCACAATTTCTCCAGATTCCGCTGTTCGCACATTTAAATTTTGTGCTTTCACCAGCATACCAAATCAACAGCCTGTACTTCCGTGATACCAAAATCCATCAGGGACCTCTCTGGCCAGTTAATTAAGTTGCTTTCTTAATTATGGAGACACAACTTCCTCTTACTAGCATTCATGCATAAACAAAATAACACTAAGAAAATCCAAGCACTAAAGAAAAACTGAGCCTGCTAAGACTTACCATCTTTTCACACTTCTTTTAATGTTCTAATCCTTCATCTGCTCAAATAGGAGAGATACCTTCTGACCTTTTTTTACATGAGCCAAAATGACAAGCTAAGCACAAGTATTTTCAAATTCACTCATGCAGTCATGCCATGTAAACCATGAAGGCTTTGCTTCTAAAATCTATATACATGGGATACGGAAGAGGAAATTCTTTGAAATCTAGTCAGAATCTTTATTCTGGTAAAAGGAACAAAATGCCCCTCTTTCAAAGAGGATGAGATGGTAAGACAAAATGATTGCCTTGTAAATTTAAGCGTTCAACCTTAAATTTACAACTACCACACAGGCCTCATGTTTAATTCAGTATATTAATTCTCGAATTCAATGCTTCTTTCCTGAATGATCAAAAGCAACGGTGTAGTGAAGTGCAGATGTTCCCCTTTTTGACAATTTCTTAATTTCTTTCTTGGTTTCTAGTAGTATTTTCTAAGACTGGACTCAACTTCTATCGACATTGTTTATATAAAACAAACATCTTCCTAGAATGCAATTACATATTCATGCTATAGGCCAATGATTTGGCATATATAACATGTAAGCCACATTTCTAGGTCACTGGACAAATTCATACCCTCATCTAGACAAAAGACAGAATATAGTCCTACTGTTGATAAAATAGACTACGCAGTCAATCTAAATATATAGAACTCCAACGCAAAGATCCACACCGTTTAGCAACAAAAGCTTGCGAAACAAACATATGCATGGTTAGTTTTATTTGAAGACACAGATACAGCCCTAGTATCCAGCACTCTCTCAAATAACTGATCCAGAAATTCATCTACCATTATGTCTTGTAATCGTAGCCCACGATTCAGCTGAAGTATAATCCGACTGAAAAGGTTTATGGTAACAAGAAAAAAGCAACTGTACAACCTGAACTCTATGATCAGAACAAGGTAGCAATATGTGATGCCCTTTGGCACATATACCCGGCTGCATCACATTGCTTAGATAATACACGTCAGTTTCGCAAGTATCAATGACTAGTATGCGATGAAATGAAATGTAACTCAGTCAGTTATACATGTCCTCAAGAACAAAAAAATCCTTCACTCGAAAAGACCTATCTGCTTTAGATCATTACTCCGCATCATAAAATGATCCTAAAGGACTAAACTCAAAAGAAACACCAAACCAGTAAGACAGTGGTGATTACAATTTACTCCTACAATCTAATTATCTTCCACAGATTTTAGGAAATTTTATTCTTTCTTACACTATGTTCCAGTTCCTAAATGCATAATACGCTTTCATCCAATCATATCCATACACCCCAATAAGTGAAACAATCAAGCAAAACTATTCATTACCAAGAACCCTGAGAATCAGATAACAATGAAGAAATCAACTTCGTCACGTACTTGCCTACTGGTAGCCACCGCCGACGGCATTATAATCCTCTTCAACCTTCTCGGTGACATAAACCCAAGGCAAATCAGCAACACCGAAAGTCTTTTCCTTCATCATCTTCTCAACGTCGCCTTTTTTGAGAACCGTCCGGCGGATCGGCGGGCGGTTGCGGCGCTGGTCGCGGCTGAAGTACTTAATATCATAGACGGTTTCTGGGTCAGAGGTGGGAATGATCGCCTCCTCCGGCAGCGTGGCGGGGCAGCGAACGCGATAATCCGTAGCTTTTGGCAAGGCGGATCTGTATTCCGGGTCGGCGCATGGGCCGGTGATTTCCCATGGCTTCTTGATGTAACGCTTCAAAGTCTGGAAGATGGATTTGGTGGCTCCTGAAGCTGGTTTCGCCATGAGCGGCGAGCGAGGAGGGCAGATTTGGAAGAATTCGGAGATTTGTGGAGGTATTGAGAGGTGAAGACGATGAGGAGAAGAAGGGCGATTTCTTTTGATTTATTTTCATTTGAGTACCTTCTTTTCATTTCGTAGCACTTTGGTACCGTTTGACTTTGAACTTTGGATTATCACTAAAGGCTAAAGATGTTTTCTTTTCATCCATTTTCTCCAACTTTTATTTTAATCAAAAAATTTAGGGGGACAATTCTAGCAGAACCTTATGAGGCTCTTTGGAATCTTTCGGTGGAAAAAAGCCAACTTTAGCAGAACATGTTGGAAAAGGACAAAAGAATCATTTTCACATTAATAGTTATACATATAAAATGTTTTAAAATATTTTTTTATTTTATCACATAATTATTAATAATTTTCTAATTTTATTAATTATCATTTATTCACTTATTAACATATTACTTACCATTACAATGAAAAAAATGTGTCATTTATTTGTAGTATTTTCTTTTTAAAATCTGATCTGAGCACGCACTACCCTACCTTCCATTCCGTCTTCTTCTTCTTCTTCTTCTTCTTCTATATGGTTTGGTTTGGTTTCCTGATTCAGTTTTGTCCAACACGTGCGCGCATTCCTTTTTAGCTCTGCGTCTCGCTTCTCTTCGTCTTTCCTCGCTTTAGGACACTCCCGCCAGATCTCAGGTACTACTTTGCTCTTGAATCTTAATCAGTTCCTACTTTATTGGTTTCATGGGTCTTTCCGCTCCTTCTCTTCACTTGATCCATTTGTTTCACAACTCCTTCCTGTGTATCTTCGTGATTAAAGTTTCTTCCTTTATATCTGGGTTTTCTATCCCTTCAATTTTTCTTCCTTTTGTGAAAGATTATTCATGTTTTGTTTTGTGATTATGTGAAAGTGTTTAAGCTCGTTGCCATAGTCTTAGTAATATGAACGGGGTGGGGTCTATGAGAGATCTATGAGAATTAGTGATTGGTCTGAAATGAGCTGAAGGTTATAGTCAATACAGTACCTATTTGCAATGCTGGGTAATGGACAAAATGATCATGAAACCGAGTCTCAATCTCGAATGATTGGGGTTGGCTAAATGAATTGCTTGTCGCTATTTTAGTTGGTTGGAGGTCTACATAAATCAATCAATGAACCAACTTCTATGAAAAATGAACCTGATGCTGGAGATAACCTTGCATAGAGGAAAGTTGTAATGCTTTTTCATTTATTTATCATTTGATCTGCTGGATTGCTGGCTTAAAGGAATGAAGAATCTGTTCAGAAAATGGGATGAAAACAATTCTAGTAAAAACTGGAAGAAAAAAAAAGGAAACATGTTTGTACAACCAGCATTAACTAAACAGGTATGACATTGTTAAGGCAGTACTGCTCAGAGCTCCGTAAGGATAAAATGAATACTTACCCTGGCTTACATTTAAAGTTTTTGCAAAGCTGTTTTCTCATGGAAGAGTACATCAGAGTTACGAATGGATTTGTCCTTTTGAAATTACTTTAGTTCCTGGAGAAAGTACTTTCCATTTTATCCTTTTTGTCTTTTTTGGCAACTTATAGTTCCGAGTTGTCTACAGATGGCTATGCAGGAAGGAAATGGTGTGCATACTCCCAGTCCAGAAGTTGTTGGCTGTGCTTTTGTTGAGCAATATTACCATGTTCTTCACCACTCACCAGAATTGGTTCATAGGTTTTATCAGGATTCGAGCTTTATGAGCAGACCAGACAGAGACAGAAGTATGAAAACTGTGACAACACTTGAGGTAATAGGCTAACATGGCTAAGTGTTCTCCATTCATTAAATCTTTCATCATGTATATAGTACAAAAAACTCGGGGTTTGGAATCAGGCAATGGATATTCTTCGAGAGAATAATCTTTTATTGTCTATTGAAGCAATTTGTTTGCTTGGTTTTAAGTTGTCTTTTTCTCATTTTTGTTTGATTTGAGCTGCTGAAGGGGATGTCAAGTTCATAGAAATGCATCAGATGTTGCACTTCATTGCTCTCTCTACACTTCCTTTTTTGGCTTCTTATCTTCCTTTCCAAATTTTATACTCCCTCCGTCCCAAGCTGGTTGTCACTGCATCAAATTATTTTTCTCCCAAATGAAAATTGCCTTAACCACTTTGGTTTTATTTTCTACCATTTTTACCTTATTGATGAGTATAGTATTGATTTAGTTTTGGTGTACCGAACCATCCATAAAAAGTGGTCAACTAATTGTCTGTTTCGGTAACAAGTACGTACAAGGCCTGGCCTATCTGTTTCTGGGATCATCTTGCAGCGCATCAGTGCCTTTTAGGGGTGGTATAGAAAATTCCCTCATATTTTATGTTATATCTGATACAATCTTAATCCTTTAAAAAAAAATATAAAAGTGACAACCAGCTTGGGACGGAGGGAGTAAAACTCATCCTTTCTCTAGTTGTCAAAGCATTCAACCAAAAATCAATCTGTAACATGTTAGGAGGCAAAATTATGCAAGGCACTCACAACTTACTTTACAAAAATATGGAATATAACAGTCTCATTTTGCTTAACCAACAACATGAATTTAAACCCACAAACTGTGACAGATACGGACTAGGTGACTGAAAAAAGCTGAGATAGATCGGAAGTGCACCACGAGTCCTTGAGCTCTAATAACAAGTTCAAACATTCATCAACCAGTAACTTGATATAAAGTAATAATGAACTTTAACAGTGTTCATTGATGCTAGGGAGCTCAACATAGTGCCTGGTGCTGAAAATGCTCCCCTTCTACTTTTGCCATATACGTAGTACTTGACTAAATACTCAAATTGCTTCTACTGTCTTCCAGTTAATAACTTCTAAGAAGGTTGAGACGGATCTGAAAACTGAAATAATATTTACTGGCATGCTCTCTTTCACTTCAGTGCTTAAGCAAACTAGAATGACCCAATAAACTTCCAATGACCTGACATTCTCTTTGTAGCTCTTCCTGTACTGCAAAAACAGCCGGATGACTGGTACCTTTTCTTGCTCTTTTCATCTTGGACTTGCGCCGAATTTTTCTCCCACAGTCCTGCCTTGTACATTTCGAAACAGTGATGTTTCTCTGCCCTATTTAGTTATTGCTTAAGTGGAAGAATAAAGAAAGTGATTTGCCAACTCACCTGTTCTTTACATGCTCGGGCATATGGCATCTATTAACCAGCTTTTGAACCATTTCACGGTTTTGCAAGCTGAGGTACCTTCAACATTGTGTCTCCTGTAACGAAGTTTCATTTATTGATGCTCTTGTTCTCGGGTTAGTGTACCATTGGAACTGTCAGAAATCTGCATAAAAAAAGATTTACAGGACTCCCTGGTAAAAAAACTACTATTCTCAAACTTTTTTTTAAAACTATTCCTAAAATGACAACCTAGAAGCTTCACCTTACAGATTTCGCGAAGTTTTCTTATATATAACCACGATTTGGTCTGTATCTGAGTCTGAAAATTTTTTTGTTTACTTTTGGAGCAGGCAATCAATGAGAAGATCCAATCCCTTAATTATCAAGAGTATACAGCTGAAATCAAATCTGCGGATGCTCAGGAATCCTTTGGGAAAGGAGTGATTGTACTTGTAACTGGTTGCTTAACTGGGGAGGATGATGTTCGGAAAAAATTTACTCAGTCATTCTTCCTAGCTCCACAGGATAAAGGCTATTTTGTGTTGAATGATGTTATGAGATATGTTGAAGAAAGTGACCTTCCAGTTAATCCTTTGTCAGCTAGTGGGCTCATTCAAAATGATGAAGCCCCTGCAGCAACTAATGAGCAAGGTTTTACTAGCTTATTGTTCAACTGAAAAGATTTTAGTTCCTTCATTTGAAATTTGTTGATTCACTTATTCTCCTTGTAGGATCTCTTGATCTTCCTGCAGTGGAGCAAGCCATTGAGGCAGAAGAAGAGCTTCATAATGAGCCTGAAGTTGTTGACCCTTCTGATAAGGAAGAAGGATCTATAATTGATGAAGAGATAGTTGAACCACAGAAAGAGAGCAGTGAACCTGAAAATCTTGCTGAACTGGAGTCTGCTCCCATAGCTCATGAGGATGTCCCTAAGAAATCTTACGCTTCAATTGTGAGTTCAACATGTAAGATTTTTTATCTTTAATTAATAACGGCCTTTGTCTCCGTGACTCATTGTTTTCAATCTTCTTGTTAGCTCAAGGCAATGAGAACAGCAGTCCATGTTCCTCGAGAAAAAGTAAGAGCAGCGCCAGCGCCTGCAGATCAACAATTGTATAGTCCCGCAAAACCTGTTGCACCACCGCAGATACCAGTTTCAGTAACTGTGAGTGACAGTGCTGCTGAAAATCTCAGTGTCAGTGAAGAAGGTAAAATTATGACCACAGTCCACTCCACACCTTTTGACGGATAGTTATTCTGGATCTTCAATTTTTCTCTTTCCATGGATGCATGTGTTTGGGTTTGTTAGCCTTTGACATCAGCTGTTGTATCGCAGTTGAAGGGCACTCTATATATGTGCGGAACTTGCCTTTTAGCGCAACACCTGTACAACTTGAGGAGGTGTTTAAAAAGTTCGGTCCTATTAAACACGATGGCATCCAAGTTCGAAGTAACAAGGTCTGCATGACATGTACCTGGTTCATAATTTATTAAAATTTAGGTTATTTTTTTCTAGCAATCATGTTCCATGATGTGCATGTCAAATTTACAATACAATCCTGCATTGAGACATGACTATAGGAATTATATGCACTCATTACGTCTCATGATATTTTTTTATGCAAGTGGAAATATCTATGATAATGATGGGTTTGGAATGTCATCTAATTACTTATTCGTAAGAAGGTTGCAACTTGCATCCAACCTAAAACTTTGTCACTATGCTTTTTGCTTGAATTTGTACCGTTAAGTGATTTTTAGACAATCAATTGACATTGTAATTTCTGGCCATCGATCCGAACAAAATTTGGATTGAGGCTTAATATAAGGTGATGACTGATGATGATTGGGATGTGTTTGTCCTAAAATGTCACGCCTTTATTTAATGTTTTCTGACCTTCATGCAGCAAGGATTCACTTTTGGGTTTGTCGAATTTGAGTCATCAAGCTCCGTGCAAAGTGCCATGCAGGTATCGCCAGAATTTGTTTTCCATACATGCTCAAATGCTTTCATTATTTGCAAGGCTGCAAGTTAGATGTATAGAAGCTACAACTAAGAAAATAATACTGTCAGTCAATGGCACTGAACACTGGAAAATCTCGTATCATAGAGATGGCACTCTTTCGATAACAAAAAGAACGAAGTTTCTATGGGCAATTTGCATTGTAACTAGACATATGTAAGGAAATTCAGCTCTTCACTATGTATGATGATTATACTCATTGACACTTTTTTGGCATTTTTGCATGTTTAGTTTGTTTACATGTACATATCAAAACCATCTAATATGGCTTTGAATATATTTCAGGCTTCACCAATAATAATCGGGGATCGGCAATCTGTTGTGGAAGAGAAGAGAGCAAATACTAGAGGCAAGTCGAAGCTTTTTTGGGGAAAAAAAATTACGCTTAAATTATGATTAATAAAAGTAGCTTTCAATAAAATAGATGTTCTATATAGCTATGATGCCAAAAGTTTATATCACTAGGATGCCCAAAGGGTATATGGATAAGAGGATATTTACCAAAGTTTTAGGTGGAAAGGAGCACCACAATTTTACCCTTTTGTTGGCTCTCTTCCATTGTACTTTCAAGGATTGGAACTTAAGTAACTGTTGATGCTTGTTTTTGCAGCCAGCAGTGCTGGAAGAGGTGGTAAGCCTTCTCCAGGAAAAGGTGAGTTCAGGAACGATAGCTTTAGAGGTCGTGGGGGCTACGGTGCTGGCAGGGGCTATACCAGGAATGAATTCAGAAATCAAGGTGAGTTCTCTGGACGATCAAGGGGTTTAGGTGGACGCGGTGGTGAATCTTATCAGCGAACTAATCAGAATGGAGGTGGGAGGGGTGTTCGTCAAGGTGGGGTGAAGCCATAGTTTTGTATTCGACCAAAATGCTATTGGAAAGGCGACTGCATAGCTTGATTTTGACTAGAGGAAGATGCACTCCATTTTTATTATCTGGTGATTTATGTTGTATGTTCCTGGCACTTCCTGTTGCACCAACTGTTTAATGGAGTTAAAATAAAGGTTCAACCGCAGAAGTCGCAGATATTGTAGGTGAGCAGGCAGGGAGCAATGTATGTGGTATGTGCTTTTTTCTATAGAGTAGAAGAGTTGTATACAGGTCATAGAAGTTCCAGGTACAAACTTTGTCCAGTCCACCAGAGCTTTGGAGTTTTAGCATTTCCACCCTCATTTTCCTACTTGGCAGAGGAAGTTTATACACAAGATTGTCAAAAGGCTTATTATGCAATCCTGATTTCTTCAATATATAAAGACTAGTCGTCTTGTTAACCTGCTAATGTTGATTTTCTGAGTACTTGCTGAATCTTTTATCATCAGATTCATTGGGCATAGATGAAGAAAATCTGAACTTTGTTTGACAATAAAAGCTCTGAGCTTTTGAAGCTGAAATATGGAGTGTTGTTTTATGGTAGGAAATTCTAGTTTGATTTCTGCAGGTTAGATACAAAACTTGATGCAGCAAAAGCTGCAGACCCAGCAGCTACAGACACCAGAGCCACAACACTCTGCAGCAGCACTTCTCCAAGGTTGTCTTCAGGCATAAGGTAGACAAAAGAGGGACCCAAAAGCAGCAAAAGCAAGCTAAGTGTGAAGAGTGTAGATGGTGTTGCAGGGTCTGTCGCCGCTGAAAGAACTCCCAGCGCTTCTGCTTTGGACAACAGACCTAATTTCTCTATGGTTGATAGAGAGAGTCCCAACTCCTCAGCTGCGGATAGTAGTCCTGCTTTCTCAGCTTTGGTCAGCAGTTTGAGCTGCTCCACCCTCGTCAGTAGCTTCACCGGTTGAGCACCACCCCTTGAACTCTGCCACCAATAAACCAAAGTTATGATGCTGTTACCTGGATAACTGTTTTCTGTTTCCCTGTTTGCAGTTTCTCAGGGGGAAAATGAAAACATTTTGCACAACAAGTTCTGTTTTTGTTTCTAAAGTTTTGGACAAAGTTTTTTTAGTTTTCTTCTCCAAGTTGCATTTGTAATATAACTAACTCTAGTATTAAAATGGAAAACAAGGTTCCCTAGTTTTTCTATCACTTGAAAATTAATTATATGATTGACCAAAAAAACTTGGAAAAGAAAAAGTTTCACAACTAAATGTACCCATAATGTTTTATGATTTTGGGTTTTCTGAAACAAATGCTATTGAGTTTCCAACTTCAGATTTGAGTAAAAGCGTAATGTTGTATGATTTTGAGTAGACAAAAACAAAAAAGAACTGAAAGTTTCATATGCACGACACGACTGGAGAATTGTAAAGTTTAAAGTCTTTAGGAGGTATACATTAAAGATCCCACAACCTTTTTGGAGGTAACCGTTTCGGTGCTTTTCTGGGCTCGAACTTGGAGAGGAGGAGGAAGTGAGGAAGTGGGAGGCGCTTTCCATCTCAACTTGGTATGGTGGAAGCAACAATGGCTGAATTTGCTGCTGAAATTTGCGCCAGCGTTCATCGTGTTTCTCCTCTCTGTGCTTGGTTGGTTCTAAGACTACCAACTAAACCAAGACGACATCTTCAACAGAAATGGGTGGTCGAAAGGGATCTTATATGAGTATTTCAGGGGAAATATACGATTTTACTCTTAAAAGTTTTCTCCATTTGCTCTTTAAGTACAAAACAATCTGAACATTCTAAAATGGGTCGAAAAGTTTCGTTGAAGTTGAAGTTTTTCACGACTTCATGGCCACCTTTCAACACACCTTATTTCGTCTTTCACGACTTCATGGCCACCTTTCAACACACTATCAAAGTTTTTAGACCGCAATAAAAAAGTTGAAGTTTTGGAAACTTACAAACAAAAAAACAAAACAAAACAAAACAAAAGTTTTAGCCACCAACAGAAAAGTGTACAAAAGCTAAGGATCAATAGGGGGTTTCAAACCCTGGAGTCCCACCGTTTTTCGTTCACCGATTTATCGGCCAAACTCACCGTAATTTTCACGCCCGCCACTTTAGGGGTTTCAAACCCAGTTCGCCGCTTAACAGATCTTCGGCTCCGGCGACGCTCGTCTCAGACACCCAGGTTGAGATCTAACTACTATTACAACACCGCAGGTAGAGGGAGCACCAGAGGCAGTGGCATTGGAGGCAAGAATCAGATCGCAGAGCGCACCGAGGCAGCTGGTGGCGACGCCGGAGAGAGACCGGAACCGTCTACCCCCATGGTTGTTGCTTGCCCGACTGCTTGCTCTGTGGCGGTGGAATCAAGCACCCATACAGGTGAGGAGTGGGGGTGGGGAAGACGGCCGGCCATTTTGGTGAATCACGAGTCATTCCTCACCTGCGCCAAAATCACGCATCGGTGATTCATGGTTGGTCCAAATATGAGGGCGTGAAAATCACGCCTCCTACGCGGTGAATCACCGAGGTGTGAGTTTCGCGAAACTCATCCGAAAACTGATATGTTTGAACCCCCCTAATGTTGATGGGTCACGGCCAAAAACTTCACAGCCAAGACCCTCGAGCTCGACTTAGAATATTAACATTGGTCAGACCTCTTGGATCGAGGGACTGTGCACGCCATCTGAGAGGCTTGGCCTCCCCACCCTCCATGCGTTGACAATGACGATGCCATGTGTACCTCATCCGAAGCTCGCCACGTCCCATCAAACACGTGTCGTTATCTCCACCCCTCGTACGGAAATAGTAGTCTCAGATGCTATAAATACTCATTCTACAGTCCTCTTCAAGGAGACGTTCCTCCACCGAGACACAAATTAAGGTCTCGGATCGAACTCTCCGAGGCTTCATGGCTTAGAACCAATAAGTTTCCTAATCAAGCTCTTTATTTTCTTTGTTATGTTAATCTGGATATTAACAAATAATTTTGTTGTTTCTATTGTTAGTGCTAAGATGACGTGTCCATGATGATAACGGTTAACAGAATAATAAAAACCGAACCGATAGTGGAATCGTTCGGCTCAGTCGATGGCGTTTTGTGTAATTAATTGCTCATAGTTTAAGTAGAGGCCCAAGCCCAACCGGAAAATTTTCGAGGAAATCAAAAACCCTAAGACGCTAAACCCCAACCAAAGTCGTGTTTCCTGATAGAGAAGCGGAAGGCAATTTAACAAAGCGCGTCAATGGCGGACACTGCGATTTCCCTCGAGCGGCTCCGATCCTTCTGGCGTTCTCAGGTCGGCGATGAAGAGCAGCGGGCAATTAACATGGTACGAACCTATCCCTCCCTCTTTTCGAGACTTTAAGCATGATAATACCAAGTTTTCATTTGATTGATTGATCAATCGAGAGGATCGAGCTTATGTTTAGGTTCCATTGATTCTTTATGCTTATAATCTTTTATACACAAGTACGGCTTTAATTGTGTGGTTTAGGATGATGGGGGCTTGGATGGGGCGAGTTTATTATGAATGTTCCCGCTTGAAGCTTGATCTGATAGATAAGGTGGCTCTATTCGTTCTATATAGCCCGAGTTAATTATTGAGGATATCTGTTCTTCAACCAAACATGACCTTAGCTTTTGAAAAAAATTATACAAGGAAAGAGATTTAAGAGGTGAAGTTTGGGGATGGATAATGAAGACACCCATATCATTTAACTTTTTAAAATTGAAAAGATTGGCTAGTCAGAACAAACCTTGAGGACAAACTGAGGTAGAATAGGCATGAAGTTGCAGGATCAAATTTATGTCTCTCTCTAGCTTTATTGTTGACATGGCTACTTGTGTTTCATATGAGAAGTGATAGGTTCCGCAATGTTGTACTCCGTATATGTTACTTAACCATAGCAGTTGGCAGTCTGTCTTGGACCTTTATTTCAAAGAGATAGACTTTGCTTGTTCAATCCTATGTGGTATTTGAAATGATGTGTTGCTTTCAGTAACATATGCATGAACCTTACTAATCTACTTACTGCATTATGAGACGATATGATGAGGATGTTGAATCCCTTGTCAGCTCTTTGAACAAGAGCCTGCCAAATATTCTCTTCCCAGTGTAATTCTGTTTCTAAGAGCAGATGTGTTTCACTCATTTGTAGAAGCTACTTCGAGCTGTTGGATTGTTTGCGGGTTCTATCTTGGTTATGCGCAACTACGGTGACCTAATGGCGATATAAGGAGTGCATTGCAGGAGACACTATATTTGTAAGGCATTTCTGCCAAAGCAATAGACCTGTGTGAGCTTCACAGTTTTTTGCTAGGATGTTTGAATTGAAGTATGCATTGGTTAATTTTCTAGGTGAAACATAGCGTTCTATGGCCTTGTTGATTTCCAATCTAAATGTTGCTAGCAGTATTCTATGTCAGATACCGATATTTCTTTGAACGACAATCAGAAGCCAATGAGATGTTTTCGAATTGAATGACCTAATATGATTGTTTTGGAGGGAGGATTTTTTCTTCACGGTCTAGCCCATTCTACCATGATACAGAATGCCAGAGCTGCTACAGAAGTGGAGGGTGAGGCCACCAAGCTGCATGCAGACAACAGAGCAAGAAGCTTAGGGCATGAACGATAGAGGGAGAGTGATACTTTGCTGGTTATTAGTGAAAACGTTCATGCAATCCGGGCACTAGCGTTAATATTTCGTTAAATCCATTCACATGTTCCATCCTTTTACAAATTTTGTTATCTGACATTTTCAAATATTTACATTTCCACTTTCTCTTATTTGCTTTATCAATTTTCTTCTTTTCTGATTCTTTTTAGCATTTTTCAGGGACTCTGAGATTTTCGGGACTCGAAACGAAAAGAATAATCGGGAATTCCTATAAAAAATATATTTACATAATTTTTTATTTTAAAAATATGTATATCACAACATAGTAATAAAATTTTTAATAATAATAATAATAAAATATTATAATATTTAAAATAAAAATATAAAAATTATAAATATTAGTATTTATATAAAGATTAAAAATTTATATAAATATATTTATATAATCTATATTTAAGAACTAGTGCAGGTCAGGTATCTTAAAAATTAAAATTGATGATTTTTAAAATTAGAGATCCTAGGCATCTGCTGCCCCAAGACCGGTACTGGCATTCTCCCGCTCTCTCTCTCTTAAAATTTAATTTCGCATGAGTGCATGACCAATTGTTCAAGGCCGAAACCGTGCGTCCGTTACAACAGCAGGGGGGCTCTATCATTTTCTTGGCGTTGATGCCTACAAATGGCGGCTTCTTGTTCCTGGTTGAGTTACCTAGAAATTCAAAAGCAGTCACCTCTACTATTTGAACTTGTTGTGTTCTTGCCTATCCCTCAACTTCCTCCTTCAATCCCCAAACCCAAAACTGATGCTGGACAAAACTGCTAGCAGTTCATTGAAGTTAAGGTTTAAGAGTGTCCCCATCAGAAAGAGGAGGTATGCTTCTCTAAAACAAGGGAATGTCGAAGGAAAGAAGCTCAAGAAGATGACAGGGCCGGAACAAGGGAACATAAAGAAGGGGAAGGCCGAGATGACAGAGGAGCCCCCAACTTCGCCATCTGAAGTTCAGGATTGGGCGGTGGCTGCGGCGTTAAAGAGTCCTGCGCTCATCAGAGCCATGGAAAAGATCAAGCAAGGTTTCAAAGACCACAATGGTAGTATGTAACTCTCATCTTCTGGACCTCTTCTGTTTTTTTGTTTTTCCTCTTTATCATATGCTTTGGTTTTGGCATGTACTGCTTCTGGGATTTGTTTCCTATATTCCAAACGGGCATTCAAATTTCCCCTCAAACCCATTTGTTAGAAACCTACTCTTAGGCTTTTACTTTTCTTCTTTTTCCAATGTTTGACGTTGGCAGCTAAATTTCTGGGATTTCTCAATTAAAAAACGCACAATATCCATGTATCCCCTCAAAAAACTTTTCATATTTAATTGCAGGAATGAAGCCTCCGGGGAGATTATGTGGAATCAGTAAGAAGTAGAAATTGTACAGATCATCGTAACGGGGAAGAGGGAAAACAAGATGGTGAAGAAAACCCAACCCTTTTCCTATGTTATGCTTTTGGCAAGGTCATCAGCCATGTTCTAGACTAGCTTGTTGCTATCAAACCGCATTCTATTCCTTTCATCAAACCCTTAAGATGACAACTTGGAATGTAAAAACTGAATTACTTTTTCAATGGATGTTAAAAGAAGAAAGTTCAATTCTTTTAAGAATAAGTCATAAGTTTAACACTATCTGACATCCGATCTTATTAGCTCAAATGTATTGGATTTCCTGCCCAGATTTCAAAAATGGATCTGCCATGTGATCAAGGGAAAGCATCTCGAACCACCAACATAAGGGTGTCATTGAAACATCTACCTGCTAGAGCTAGCTCGTTGGAATTAAGATGACCTTTCAAAATTGAGCTCATTCTATAGCAGCAAGGTTTCGAGCCCACGCTCTTGATCGTGCCGAGCTTGAGCTTAATTGTTTCAAACTCGAGCCCACATACATAGAGACAAAGCGTCGAGCAGATGAGATTTAGACTCAACTTAACTCGACTCGCTTATTTGAAACATGTAAGTACTTTTCTCAATCTAGACTTGCTGCTAACATTACATTATAACATCAATCAAACCTCACCAGCTTTGCCTAAAGAATGGTGGCCACTTTGCTGATGACCAAGATGCACTCCTATTTACAACCTGAACGTACCATCATCGCACATCTCTAAGGTCAGACAACCTTAAAAACCTTTTCCATGGGTGTTAAAAGCAGTTAGGTTCTTTTGAGAACAAGTCACAATATTCATTCAGAATGTACAATCTCCATAATCAGCCTAAGCTAGCTAAAATGATAGTTTCACAGTAGCCGTGCGAAGCAACTAAGCCCAACAAGCTAGCCAAAAGAACAAAGTAAGACCACAACCAAGCAAAATATACACATACGGCCAATCATCTATGTACCAAAAGTTAGATGATGCTAAAGCTCTTTACCTGGTGGCCAGTGGTCTGGTTTTGGAAACTTCATGCCACTTCTCTTTGCAACCTCCAAAATTCCAACTTGTTGGGAACCACTCTTACGCAGACACTGATGATGCTGACCAGTGACTCTCAAAGTGCCTGTGAGGATAGCCAACAGATCCTGTTTCAGACTCCTTTTAATCCCCCCAGCTTTTCTTCCATCAGAAGCTCCTACAGCTTTCACCACATTCTCGGCAGTCTCTCCGGTCGTCACCGCTTCTCCTAAATCTGTGCTACTGGTACTTGCAAAACATGTATTTTCCTCACGAGTAAGTGAAGGTGCATTTACCACACTCTTCGCCACAAACCCCTCGAGAATTTTCATTCTTTTTGAAGCCTCTGGTGGCAACCCTAAATAAGAATAGGTCGTCACGATGTCTCTATGGACATTGGTTGCGCTTTCCTCTCCAGTAGGCGCTGACTCCTTTAGAATTTCCATACCTTCCACAAACTCTGGTGGCAATGTTGCCACCGTTTCAGAGCAGTGGTTACAACCTTCTCCAGTATGGGTGTCATTAGCGGAATCAAAGTCCTTCGGCAGCATTTTGAAATGTCCATCGGCAGCAGCTCCTTTGCTCCCTCCCTCTTGGTGAGGACTTTCAGGAAGGGACTCCATGAAGATAGGGGTGGATGAAACCGAGATATCAAGCGGATTGTCAGCAGCGGAAGAGGAGGAATCTGAAACAACCAGCCCTTGGTATCTCAACGTGCGCAACTTCTCCTCCTGAGAAAGTGAAATAAAGAATGGGGGAGGTGCATCTGTCTCCATGAAGGACTTTGAGAGAGAGGACCGTCAAGCAAGTGAGATTATGAAAATTGAAAAGGGCGCTTCCTGGAGAATTGAAAACACGTAAAAACTAGATCAGTTCAGGGTAAAAAAATTCAGTTTCTGCAGCCTAGCCGACTTACAACAAACCGGCCTAAAAACTGGGCTTGCAACAAGAAGAAAGAAAAATGCTAAGGGCTAAGGAGAAAGACAAGATCGGTTACATGAGTGCAACATGCATCGTAAAATTGGGAAAATCACCATGATAAGATAGATTCAGATACCAAGAAAAGTTGGAGCTTGAAAACCCTAATAGGCAACCCTTACCTAGTTCGGAAGGCTAAGGACAACGGCAAAAACAACTGCTACTAATACTACGGTTATCGTGATTAGAACCAAAATGTCAAGGCTAAGGACTGCAAAGAAAAATGTTACTCCTAACATAGGAGTTATGAGTTGATAA
>JBBYHH010044201.1:0-16067 GCA_038382905.1 Daphne laureola
TCTTCTTGAATTCATAAGTAATCACAGATATAGCTTGCATAAATAAAGTGAAAGAGAAAATTTGATAAATTTATAAAATTATAATATTTGATGTAAATTTTATAGCTTTTATAAAATTTTTAACGGCAAAATCGGATCTGTTTGGTAACTTTAGTATAAACAAACGGAATGGGCTTCTTCGTGGGTGGACTTCAGCCTCCCATTCCTTTCAAATACTTCAAATTAGTTATTTTCTCTCACAATTGTTTTAGATAAATTATTTTTTAAAATAAAATATTTATTAGATAAAAATAATAATAAAAAATTAATTTTTTTATAAAAAGATATATTTAAATTTAAATGTTTAAACATTTATGAAAAATATAGATTAAATATTATATAATAAAAAAATATAAAATTAATTAAAGATAGTCAGAACAGATTCTGTAATTTTAATTATTTTTTTTATAATTTTTAAATTAATTTTTTTATTCAGTTTTTAACAAAACTGGAACTGACATAATCTCTGTCTTTCACTGTATTTTATTAACATCTTTTCTTTTTCCTATACATATAAATTTAAATTAAAAAATTATTTCAGATTTAACCGATTCAAATAAAAATATTTAAATTAATATTATTTTATTTAATTATATAAATTATTTATTTAAAAATAAAAATAAGTTAATTGGGAGTATTTTGAGAGAAGCTGGATCCCAAACAAACAACACACCTCCCAACGTTCCCGGGAAAAAAAGTTGCGGACTTCCAGTGAATACTCCCAATAAAATGATGTAATGCAATCATGAATCAACCCAACCTTTATCCCCACCATCTTCATTATTTAAAGGCTTGAAACGGAGGCAAGTGAAGTACTACTCTCCAATTCTGTAGCTACTAATTAATTAATTAATGGAAACTACTATGTTGGCCGGACTTTTCCTTCCGGTGGTGGTCATGGCGGTTGTATGGGCGGCGAAGGTGGTGAAGTAGATGTGGGTAATGCCCAAGAGGTTGGAAAAGCATCTCCGTCGTCAAGGCCTCCGTGGCAACTCATATCGTTTCTTCTACGGTGACCTTAAAGATAGTACCGTCTTGTACAACCAAGCTATTTCCAAACCTATTAACATCTCCGATGATATTGTTCCGCGATGCATCCCCGCCGTTCATCATACTCTCAAAATTCACGCTATGTGTCTATTAATTAATTTGTTCCTCTTATATATGGTACGTATACGGTATACTTTGCATTATAGGAAGAGAAAATTAGTAAAAACCAAACCATGATTACCTTTTTTTAATAAATTTTATTATCACATAGTCCTTTAAATTATCTTCACTCAATTACTTTAATTCTCGAACTATAAAACATGTTGACTCAGTACTATTGTCAAACACTTTATCTATTTAACTGTATCAATATTAGTTGACATTTAGAGAAAATTCCTATTATCATCTTAGTTCTTTATAATTTATGTTCAAAATCCCTAAACCTATAAGAACTAACAAAAAGATCGTCTCACTGAATTTTCTGGATGGATGAGTCGGGTTGAACAGAGAGAGCATGACTGACCAGTACAACCCTTTGAAATTTTGAACTTAAGTATTTACAACTTAATGCTTTAAATTCTTACAAATAAGTCATTTGTCTGTAAAAAAATTAATAACGTTAGAGTCTCATTAAGCAAATTACCGAGTTAAATAATTAAAGTGGTTGAACTTATATAGTTCATGAACTGAATTTGCACGTTTTATTATTCAATGACTAAAATGCACGAGTTAACATAGTTTAAATGACTATTTCATACTAAAATATTTTATATATACTAAAATATTTTATATATGTCAAGTAAACTTTGCATTACAGGAGGATTGAGTTGGGGTGATGTGTCCCGATTCCCCTATTCCCATGTATGGATCCAAAACATTTTATTTTCTCTTCTTTTTTTTTTTATTATTATTATCACATGTATGTGTTATTTTATGATTGGGTGATACATGAAGATAGAGAAATTTGGGACAAATGAATTGGATTGGAGAGATAGTGAAAATATAAGCAGTGAAACATTTAGGATGTAATTTTGAGGGTTCAAAACTAAGAGTGTAACTTTTGCAGTTAAATCTTAAATCTAACAAAATTATAAAACAACAGTTTGGGGTCATGGGGAACTACATATTTTTCCAAATTTGGGAGGATTATATATTTGCTATAAACAAACAAATAATAAATTTTGAAAAATGGTCCTTAAAATTCTCAATTATTTACCAAATGACCCTGAAATTTACATTTTGCTTGCTACTATAATTTTGTAATTATCATGAAGGTAAAAACTCTTTCCTATGGATGGGAGCGAAACCAAGGTTGATTATTTCTGATCCGGATCAAATAAAAGAAATATTTGTGAGGATCAATGATTTCCAAAAGCCACGTAACAGTCCGCTTACCAGAGTAGTAGCCACTGGAATTGCTACCTATGATGGCCAAAAATGGGAGAAGCATAGAAGGGTTATCAACCCTGCGTTTCAGCAAGATAAATTAAAGGTAATTAAGCAAGTAATTACTAGTTTAAATTTACAAAAATAAGTTGTTTAGTTTATAACTAAATCATAATTCAACATTTCTAGTTTTCAAATGTAATTATTTAATTTTTTGTTTTTAACATTTAGTTGTAATTGTTTCTTGTGTGTTTGGTTGAGATAGAAAATGTTAGGTGGATTTTACGAGAGTTGTTCCAAAATGATTGGAAAGTGGGAAAGGTTGGCATCATCTGGTGGAGAAGAAGGGTTGTGTGAGGTTAATGTGTGGCCTGATCTTATGGGGTTCACAAGGGATGTGATTTCAGGAACAGCTTTTGGAAGCAGTTATGAAGAAGGGACACAGATTTTCCAGCTTCTAGAACACCAGGCTACACTTGTAACCCAACTATTATCCACATTCTACATTCCTGGATGGAGGTATGTATATATAATTATCTTGGTTTTGTTTGTGAAGAAAAGTTTAAGATTAATGTTTGTATATATTGAAGGTTTGTTCCTACCAAGTTGAACAAGAAGCTGAGTAAAAATGAGAGGAATTGAAGAGGGTGAAGTAGGTGGTGATGACTTATTGGGTCTCCTCCTAGAATCCAATTTAAGAGAGATGAAAGACCATGGAGGCAGTGGAATAAGTCTTGAAGATGTGATGGAGGAATGTAAGCTTTTCTATTTTGCTGGGCAAGAGACTACATCTGTGCTACTGGTTTGGACATTGGTTTTGCTAGCACAACATCAAGATTGGCAAGCAAGAGCAAGGGAGGAAGTTGTTAGTGTCTTTGGCAAAGGTAAACCTGTAGATGTGGAGGGCTTGAATCGTCTAAAGATAGTAAGTTAAGTTGCTCTGAATTCGTGAAAGTATAATTAATCTCTTATCCTGGTCTCGTTTTATGAAATACTATTATTTCATTGTTGTAGGTTTGGATGATTTTGAATGAGGTGTTAAGAATGTACCCACCTGCAACAATGATATTCAGAAGTGTTCCTAAAGAAACCAAACTTGGAGATATAATGGTACCAGCAGGCGCAGAGGTAGCAGTGCCTGTAATCCTTGTCCACCATGACCCCAACCTTTGGGGAAATGATGCCAAGGAGTTCCGACCATCAAGGTTTGCAGAGGGAATTTCGGAAGCAGAGAAAAAAAACAACCAAGTTTGGTTCTTGCCCTTCGGTCGGGGGCCAAGGGTCTGTGTTGGACAGAACTTCAGTATGCTGGAAGCCAAGTTGGGTCTCCCCATGATTCTTCAGACCTTCTCCTTTCACTTATCTCCATCATACGCTCATGCTCCACATATGATTCTTACACTTCAACCCCAACACGGAGCTCATATTATTTTACAAAAAAATTGAATTATAAACTACCTAACAGAAGTTACTTATCTTGAATTTGTTAACCAAGTTTCATTTATAAGTAACTCATTGTGATAGCCAAAGTGTAAGGTTGCCATGCGCAAGTATGAAATCCTCAAGTTTTGTTTTGGGCCAAATACAAATGCACTAATCAGAGTTTACCTATAGCTGTGATTGTGGGTACAATACCTATGGATTTTAAAAATTAAAAAATTATTTACATAAAAAAGAGTTTTATGATTAGTTTATTATTTTTCCAATCAGTAATAGCTAAATCTTTTTTAAATGGTTCTAAACAACATTTGATAACAGAAAACTTGCTTTGGGAAAATAATCAGGTACCAGTAGCAAATTCCAGGAAGTGGTGATCATTGGCTAGAGATTCCATTGTCTGTGAATCCAGACAGAGCTCAATCTCGATACTTCCTTCTTCTCTCCCACAAAACACTGTCAATTTCCCGCTCGACTTATTCGAGCCGCCGCTCCTGACGGCCACCGGCATTCCCCATCCGAAATCATTCCCGTACACATCGAACCGCGGCGAGCTGCTCGCGTACAGAATCCGCTGCTCCTTCAAAGTCCCCGCCGCAGGAAAACTCGGAGACTCTGCCCAAGATCGGAAGTATTCAACCAACTTGTTCTGTTCAGAGTAATCCCGGACCAGATTGTTCATCTTCACTGCCGCCGTCCCGATTCCGTCCGCCACCAGCTCCCCGGCTTTCATCTTCAACCCCGTAACGAACTCGACCGCGTTCCCGAAATAGTTCTCCGGCAGCGGCAGTCTGCGCCGGGTACCGACGGCGAAAAACAGGGCGGTCTCTGTTTCTGGGTTGAGTTTGCTGATTCGGATGAAAGAGACCCAGATGTGGGTTAGGACCGCTTGAAGGGATGAGATTTTTGTGTTTCCGATCTCGGAGCTTGATTTCTCTTTCAGTTTGATAATTTTGTCTCTGCTAAAATGGAATAATCTCTCACTCACCGGCGGCTGGGAGGAGACTGCTTTGAATTCGCGGACCAGAGAGCCCGGGATCCGGAGCGGCAGATCGCATCCGGACGGCGACCACCGTTGGAACGACGGAGATCTCGAGATCCCGGCGCAACCGCGCGAGATCTCCGACCAGGAATTGAAAAAATTCCAGAACGACGTCCCGTCGGCGATGGAGTGATTCATCGTACATCCGACGAACAGCCCGTCATCAAACTCCGTAACTTGAACCGCAAGCAGAGGTTCTCGAGTCCCCTCGAAGTTGTTGACGCCGTTTAGAGGGAAGAAGCGGTGGACCGCCGGAGGGACGACGGGTTGAGTTACGTCGGCGACAGTGACGCCTTCTGCGGCGGCGTGAACGAACGAGGCGCCGGCATTGTTACAGTGGATGTAGAAAGTGGTGGAGCCGTCGGCGTTTGTGTCGGTGGAGAGACGGCCGGCGAGGGGAGGGAAAAAGTGGAGGGTTTGGGAGAGGGAGGATTTGAGGTGGAGGATGAGATTGCGCGTTTTGTGAAGTTGGGGTGGTTTGTGGAAGGTGAGGCCTTTTTGGATGGGGCCGAATGGTAGCATCTGAAGGTCCCATGGAGTCAGTTCAATTCTCTGGTTCAACTCTTGCTGGGGATTTTCTGCTTCCACTAAGCTGCTTGATATGAATCTCATCTTATTGCCCTCCATTTTCTCTTTCATCCCAATGCTTTAATTACATGAGTTGTATGATAATAGTACAAAAATAGGGTCAAAGTTGGGGAGTTTCTAGAAAGGATTGAATTCATCTTATATCCTCTATATTTTTTAAATTCTGCGAAAACCCTCTAAAAGTATGTAAAAATTATTAAAAACCCTCTCAGACTATAGTTAAAAATCTGTTAATTTTTTAGGTGTAATTATAAAAAATGAACCTTAAATAATTCTAACTCTAACCATTTAACAATTACAAACTTAAAAAACTTACCCCAAATTTTAATTTAGTCACTAACAACCATCTCCAACGTGTTCTGGCCAGACCACCGTCGCCTCCGCCGGACCACCGCTGCCGAACCGTCGTCAACCATGCTGAAACCATCCGGAAACGCCGAGAAATGGCTAATAGGGGCCACAAATCGCAGCCAAAGGCCATAAATCGCGAACCCTAGGCTGCGATTTGGACCCTTAGACTCGCAACCGCGACCTAGGGCTCTCGAATCGAGGCCCTTGGCTGCGATTTTAGGTCAGTTTGGCGGTGTCGGTCTAGCGGAGGCGGCAGCGGTCCGGCCAGAGCAGGTTGGGATGAAGGAGGAGGGTGTAGGTGTTTAAATATAAGATGAAAGATAATAAAGGGTAAAATTGTTAGGGTTAAAAGTTTTGGAGTCTAAATTAATAATTATACCTAAACAATCTAACGGTTGTTTTGACAGAAATTAGTATCGGGAAGTTTTTAATAATTTTCACATATCTCAGAGAAGTTTTCGTAAGATTTTGAAAATATAAAGGGTAAAGTAAAGATTATGTTAAATTTCGGGGTTTTTTTATAATTACCCTTATTTTTAACTGGAAAAAAAAAAACAAAAAACAAAACAGACCACACAATATTGGAAAAAAGAAAGAACACAAATTATTGCAACAAATTTTTTTTCCAAATATTACTACTATATCTTAAAGTTGGACTAAGTCTAAAATATTCAACTTAATCTCAGTTTTAGTACTCCATATATGTTCCAACAAAATTAATACAATATATTTTTCTTTTTTGATTGTCCTAGCAATATTATTATATTTCCTAAAAGGGAAAAAATTTCACAACAACTTTATTTCATTACCATTCATTTCTCTTTACATTTATAAAAGTTATTTTTATCTTATATGGCTACTTATAAAAATTATTTTAATCAAATGTATCTACTTTGATGGACAGAGATGGAGTATCATTTATAGGATATCAGGGGCTTTTATGAGCAAAATGAATAGAACAAGGGTTTACCTGAGCACTTATATGGTTGAATAAATACTGCAGGAGGTGAGTTTGTGAGTGACAGTGGAGTTTCGATTTAGATTTAGATTTGAGAGATTGATTAAGGTTTTTCTGCTGGTAAAAGGGAACGATGTTCTGGTCATCTTCACGATCGAGCTCCATTCTTGTTCCTCACAGAAAGGCCATCAGATTCCTCTGTTCGACTTCTCCATGTCCTTCGCCATCAGCTTCTTCTTCTTCTTCTTCTTCTTCTTCTTCTTCTTCTTCTTCATTTCCAGGTGAGAGAGTGGTGAGATTACCTCGATATCTCCCTGTCGTTTACTTTCAGAACGTCACTAATGAGAGTTCATTTCAATCAAATTTCAGACCATATCAGTTTCATAAAAAATGTCGGTGCCACTCAGCCGCCTCAGCATTTGTCTATCTTGCTGGACATGCTCAGTGCGAGAGGTAAACTTAAAACTGGGAATGCTTCTGTCTGTGCATATAGTCATGGTCTATTTGCTTGTTATCTGGGATTTAATCATAAGCATCTGAGTTCTGTGATGATGGGTCATGCCTTCACCATGGGTTTTGGGCTATGAAAGTGTGGGAAGTTTTCGTTATCTGCCCAGCAGTTGAGGTTTTTGAGCTCTAAAGACTGTTTCTTTCTGCCTTGTTTTCCTTCATGTTTTCAGCAGCATCATAAAGCTGCACTCTTGGCTCATATTCTCAGCTTGCTGTCTCTAATCAAGGCTTTATAGTGGAAGATTTTTGTTTTTCTTTTCTGACATTGATGGAATACTTATACATTTCCCTTGTTACAATGTTGCAGGTGAATCGATTCTTCCTCCTGGGGACAGGAAGGGGTTAATCCCTCTTGCCATTCCTCTATCAAGAAATAGCTCAGGTATTGATGGAATGTTATCTTTTTTTTTTTTACCACCACATGTAATTCTTGAAACATTCTCTTATTCTTGATTTCGATGGTGCTTTAACAGGTATCGTCACTGCATTGCTGCGATGGCCAACAGCTCCCCCTGGGTTAGCACTTTGACCCCCACATATCTCTTCTTACTAGTTTATTTTGCTAGCCTGCTGAGCCAGCTATATTGCCACAGGATGGAAATGCCTGTCGTTACGGCCCATAAAAACGGAGTATGGCTTTTAGCAAAAAATGTAAGTACTGTTAGTTGAATAAGTAATAAGGCGCAGCTACAAAGATTCTGTATTGTTCGATTATAATGATATTTATAACATTTGTTGGACACATGTACTTTTATCACGGTATCACCCCCTGATGTTTGTACGCAGGTCAGTCAGTTTATACACAGAATCCTGGTAGAAGAAGATGCTACCAACTCACAGGACTGTGGTACCCAGCTGTTTAAAGTTGCAGCTGGTATGGGGGAAATGATATATGAGAAGGGTGACTTTGCCAAATCGGTAATTGCAAGCACAGATGATTATCTCTTAAGAAAGGTGCCAAAACAGATCAATGTTACTTGAATTGCGCAGGTGCAAGCTATATGATACTGAATGGCTTATTATCAGGTTGGTTTATTTCCAGATGTTCTGGAACGCAAGGTGATGCATCATCTGGAGGAAGGTGATCATGTAAGGGCACTTTCTAAAATTCCTAATTATTCATACTCTACGTCTGAATAACAGCTTTATTTGGTTTTTGGAAAAGGTTTCAGCTTTGGTAACTGGAGAATTTTATGCAAGAAAGAGAAATTTCCCCGGGTTTGCCAGACCTTTCGTTTTCAACGCAGAGGTTCTGCTAAAGTTTGTAGAAACTCTGGCATTGTGTTTAATTCGGGTTTTTTAAGTAATGCTGTCATGTACTAAGGAGTTCGGTTTGATCCAGGGTTGGGCGTAAAATAGAAGCCAGAGATGCTGCTAGGGGAGCTATGAAATCACCATGGTGGACGCTCGGATGCAAGTATGAGGTGCAGGAGTTACACGTTTTGGTCATACCATGTTTCAAGTGATCTTTTCCTTTTCAATTTTCCTTTCAGCATTTGTGTTTCCTTTTGCCAAAATTGAGAATTGTTTTTTTTTTTAGGAGGTTGCTCGTATAGCGGAATGGGAAGAAGATGAGCAAATAGAATGTGTTACAGAGAAGATGACGGAAGAGGAAAGGGAAAAAGATCTAAGCAGGGGAAAGCCACCCGCACTGGTTTCATATCTAACCTGTTACTTGCTCTAATTTGTCATCTCTTATTTCTGTACCTACATCTCGTGATGATGTTTGAATGCAGATTGCATTGGATGAAGCTGCTTTCTTGTTGGACTTAGCGTCTGTAGAAGGGACATGGGCTGATCATGTGGAGCAGATTGCAGAATGCTACAAGGATGCTGGCCTGGATGATATTTCAAGATTTGTGCTTTATAATGGCTAGGTCTCAATTACAGGGATATTTGGTTTCTTCCCCTTTTTCTTCTGCTTAACTTTTCGGCTTTAGACCTAGGTTGGTTGCTTAAATATCTGTTCATCTCTCACTACTGATGACAACCATGGAAAGCTTACCTTGTATCATTAGCAGTCTTTTGCTCTTGAGCTGTTTTCCACTGAACTTGCAATTTCTCATTTCAGTTTTCATTTATCTGCCCATTGACATGCCAAGATTATCAATGAAGCTGGAATTATGATCCTTACATGTTTGTTGTGGATATTAGCTGATGTAGTGAAAGCAGTCTGTGTTCTGGGTAAATTGTAAAGCGACAATTAGCTATCTATGTCTGTGTAATGAACCGAGCCCGTTTGAGCTTCGTTCGAGCTCAAACCAGCCTGTCGAGCCAAGCTTTTTCGAGCCTCGAGCTCAAGCCATTTTTAAATGAGCCGAGCTCAAGCCTCAAAGGTTCGGTTCAATGAAGCTCGCAAACCTACATGAGCTGAGCCGAACTCGTGAAATTTAACAATATTTTATTGAATTAATGTAACATCTCAATTTTTTCAAACTTCACAAGTCATTCGAGCCTAATCAAGCTAAACTTTCCAATCGAACCTAAGCAAGCTACCCACTAATCGAGCCTTTGAGTTGACCTTGAACCTGTCACGAGCCAAGTTCGAACCCGAAAAATCAGACTCGATGAAGTTCAAGCCGAGCTTGAGCAGAGCCTAATTTTCACAAGCTTGAGCTCGAACTCGAGCATGTCAAGTTCGGGCAAGGCTCGTTCTCACCTCTACAACCATCACAGCCATCTAGATACTAGTTGATGTGATGAAAGGAGAGTATCATGTTTGATCTTTAAGTACTGCCCTATGTTTCAAAGGCTAGGTAGGGTCAGGGTTATATATACAGCAATACTCATAGATAACTGCTTTCACTCTCAAACTGAGGAGGTAGTGATCAGTTTTATTTTCACTCAAAGATACAGAGCCAAAAGATAAATGAAGCCTCCAACGCCCAAGTCCTCATTTTGCGTTTTGTTTGAAAGAAGGGGGTCTACTTTTGCTGATACTTCTCCTTTTCCTCCACAGAAGCTTCTTCCATAAACTCCCAACTCCTTGCTTTTTGCCATGGACAATCGCCACAGATTTACTGGAGCCACCACCATCATCATCATCCTTGTAGCGAGTACTTTCGCTCGAAAGAAGTATCTTTTCTAAATGCTCTATTGCTCCAATCACAGAAGCATCATTACCTTGAGATTTAGCAACCACAGCGACAGGTCTGCAGTTGCTGTCAACAGAAGCATCATTACCTTTAGATTTAGCGACCACGGCGACAGGTCTGCAGTTGCTGTCGGCCTTGGTTTGAGAAGGCGCAATTTGTTTAGTTTCCAGACCATCTTCAGCAAGCATGTGCTCTCGTAACGACGATCTTTGGGTGGTCATGTTGCGCTTGAGTTGCTCTGAGGTGGTGGCAGGGATATTAACATCATCAGCTGGGGCAGAAATGAGATTGTCAAAAAGAGATGCTCCTGTTGGAGATGCAAGTGCTTTAAATTGTTTCCCCAAGTTGAGAATTGCTTCTTGGCACTCCGCCAATTTCTCTGAAGCGACTGTAATTTCCCAATCCTGCAAACAACAATGAAATGCCGACATAAATAGGCAGCAGAAGAATTTACAAGCTAAGACTATGGCATTTGCAAGAGAAGAACATTTTCGACCAAGGGCAAACTTTCAACAATCGTCTATCAGTATCTCGCTTTAGCAACATTACTGTATTTGTAAGATAGGATAAGCCTCTCTGCCTCACCCCTAAATCTAAGAGCTTACCGTGTGAAGCTGTATTTCCTCTTGCTTTGATTCAGGATATCTTGCTTCCTCCTTTACATCACTGAAACCAACAGACACCAATTGGCGCATTAGAAGTGGGAAATAGGAATATTATGGGTCATTATTAGAGAGATGATAGAGAAGTTATTCATACCTGTCTTCACATGTTTTTTCAAATCTTCCAGAGCCACTATTATTGTCTAGTTCTGGCAAAGAAAGTACCATTTGAAGAGATCCATCTGATTCAATTTCAGCAGCTGGCTGTGGTTCTGGCAAAGAAAGCTTTTCAAGAGGCCTGTCCTGGTTGTGAACTTGCTCCTGGATTACTTCAACAGTCTTCTCCAGAGGCTTGGGCTCAAGCTGCAGCTTTCCGGTGGTATTCGCTGATTCTGGAAGTTGATTCATTAGATTCCCATTCATTTCGCTACTCGACAAGTTGTTGCAAGCAAGATCATCGTTTGCAGCTTTTGTCCTGGTCAACTCATCTACCGGTTCTTTATGTTCTTCATCGGTACGCAGACCTTCATTCTTATGGCAGAAGCTGTTACACTCAAATGGTGCTGCACTACCTGGTATACCAGATTCTGTCAACTGACCAACAGCTTCCACTTCACTTCCATTTGGATTTGGATCATCCCGATAGGAATGCTTAGATTCATCTCTCATGCTTGAAACATCTTCAAATGAGAAACAGTTCTTCATGGTCCAATCCAGAGTAAAAGCCAACTCTTGAGCGAATTTAGCAAAGTCGATCTTTCCATTTATCAGATCGTAACAAGCATGTATAAGCACCTGTAATGTGACACTTAGTTCAGCAGTTTTCCACTGGAAAACAAGTGTGATGTAGCCAGAAGACTCTTCCATTTGCTTGCCAGAAGAGACACGACCACTGTTAGATGTCTGTTGGATACTGTTGGATGACTGCAACTGGATACCTTTAATAAGTTCAATTATTCTGTAAATCGATGTGCTCAGTTCAGGCTGTAACTCTTCGTCGCACATTTCTGCTGGTGACACGGGACTATCACCCATTGGAGAGGATGCAGTTGAAGGTTTCCATGAAATAGAATCAGTAACATGAGGAGGATCTAACTGATAGAGATGGTCTCCACTCTCCATATCATCAACAGCTTTCTTAACATCTTGAAGAACTTCACTCGTTTGCTTTTGTGTTGCGTGAGCTTGTGTGAAGATCAATTGCAGTATCTTCTGTAGCCAATCAGGATATCCATGAATTAGTGCATTTGTAGATTCTATTTTCTTCTGTGTCAAACCAAATTCAGAATCACTCTTGGTTACAGGAACCAACTCCATGCCAGTCACTTCAGTTGAAGTTGATTGCGTTGGACCGACTGTCAGATTAGCTTCATTCGACAAGGGATTGTCCTGCGACGGTTTATCGATAGTAGACAGTGCCAACTTTTCCATCTCAAGAAAATCATCCATCAGACTCATGTCCGAAGACCCAACAGTTTTGCTTGAAGGTGATTCCCTTAGTTTCCCATTCCTGCAGAGATCCAGTTCGGAAATTACCGCAGAAGGCCAGGATTCTGCACAGCTAGCCTTATCATCACTTCCAACATCAGAAGCATACGTCCAAGAGGACCCGTGTGACATAACACCGTTCCTGATTTGCTCCATATTCGGGTCACCTTTCGGTGATTCTTCAAGCTGGGACTCCATTTCTGACAACTTGGAAGTTGAATGTTGAAGTTCATTTGTTTTCTTGTTTAGGGCTTCCTTAAGAGCTTTGTTTTCTTCTTCCATGGAGTACAGCTGCTCCAGCAGCAGATTCACATTTCTGCTTGCAGCATCCGTGTAAGCATCAATGGCAGGGTTCATCGTCTGACCTGTGGAAGCAGGGGTGGATTTTCTTCTTCTAAACTCAGTTGACTCCCTTCCCAGTATCTCAACCTCATTCCGCATTTTCGATAGCGCAGCAGGGCCAGGCAGGCGCTTGCGGACCAGGAGTCGCAGTCTCTGGCATTCTGATTCCAGTTTCGCTATTTTCTTCACACTCTCCAGATGCTGCTTGTGTGATGCTTCAGCTGTTCGACGGTTGAATTCTCTCTCCTCATTTCGAATTTCAATCTCCTTCTCCATCACTCGAACCTCATACTTCAAAGAAGCATTTTCCTTCTCTGTCATCTCCAGTCTGATCATCAGGCCATTTAAATCCGACTCCAACCGAACCCTTTGTTTGTTTAAATCTTCAATCACCTTCTCCTTCACAGAAACAGCTTCACTAAGAGAGGCATTTTCAGCACCTACTTCGGCAAGCTTCTTCCGAGTCTCTTCCAAGTTTTCCTCTGCTTCCATCTGCAATTTCTCGAACTCTTTCGACGTCTTTGCGATCGCATCGTGAATTCTGTTCTCCTGTTCTTCTCGGACAAAGTGTAACTGCTGCATACATTCCTTGAGGGCTGCATCTAAATGCATTGTTCTTTCTTCACTAGCCATCCTCCACTTCAGAGCTTCATCAAGTTGTTTCCTCAGAAGAGCTGCTTCTGCTTCTGCCTTCTCACACCCTGCGTAAAAGAACCGACTTTGAAATAGCAACAAACAATCACCTCAAAAACCGAAGAGAAATGCAAATTCTAAATAACCGGCACAACCAATAAAGTACCTCCGTCCCTGAAAAAATTTCCAGTTTGACTCTGTTGTTTCAAGGTTTAATGTCTTACTCAAATTTTAACAACGATAAAAAGTTTTAAAAAAATCAGAAAATATATACTTCAAATTATGATATGCATATACTAGTATCTTATTTAGCTTTAAATGTCTCCGCATTCATGAAAAAAATCATAGATTAAACACTGTAAAACAACAAAAACAAAGTGGAACACTTTTTCGGGACGGAGGTAATATGAAATTTAGAAAACGTTTGTCAACCGGCAGCAGCTTCTTGAGCCATCATTGTCTTCTCCTCCACTACTTCATCTTTCGCATCACACTCGGAGATGACAATAAAAAGCTTGTCCTTCAACAGTTTGATTTCAGTCTCCAATTCTACATCACTCGGCAGAGTACGTACCTGGAAGAAGACGAAGAAGAAGGAACATTACAAAGAAGGAAAAAGGGGGAAGTAAGCAACTTATTCCCAAACTACCAAACTAAAAATTAAAAAAGAAGGTGAGTACCAACCAACCCACCATGACAGAGTTCAATTGAAAATTATGTTTAACCATTCCTGGAATCAGATATAATAAAGCACATAACAAAAGGACTCAGCATTATATGCCTTGTGAAAGCTGCTTTAGGTAAAGCAGTCTAAGAATTAATTAGCTTATAATGGTAGCCAATCATCAGTGCATTTGGAAGCACTCAATCAAATGTGCTGATTCAGAAAACTTGAGCCCTGGCTTATATTTAGCAAAGATACTATTAAGGACACTAACTTATTCATCACAAATTTTGCCATATAAAGCACATCTTATAAATGCTTATTACAGTACTTCAAGCAAAATAAATGATCCATTCACCAGCTTCACCAGCTCTAGCTAGAAATTTCATCAACTTACCCCCACTTCTTCGGTTTCGTTCATTGGGACATACACTTTGTCAGTTGTAGGGATGGTCTTCTCTTTGGACTTTTTACCCCAGAGCCAAGTTTTGTGGTCCATTCTTTCACACAGTCAGTTGAAAACCCTGGAAGGCTTCAAGAGACAATCTTGCAATGGAATTGAAGATTTAAAGTCAGTGTAATAACAGGGCAAAAGAATCCCTCCAACGCTACTAACTAATTGAAAATACCAGAAAACAACAACAACAACAAAAAAAAAGGACTGGTTGTCTATAATAAAAAAAAAAGGAAGTGCAACAGCATCATATAGTTTCAACCTCATCCACTCCATTGACCCAATAAAAAAAACTAGCAGAACCCATCTAGGGTTTAAGGTTTCTCAGGTGAGCAAACCAGGTGATAATAATTTCCAGTTTCCTGAACTTAGCTGAAAACTTCAAAGAAAGGGAAATCAACAAACCTAGTTATTGGAAGTACAAGAACAACTGATAATCAACCAAACCAGGTCATGCAAAGAGCAAATAAATAAAAATAAAAAATAACACTGTGATCACCTATTAAGTTCTGAGCATGCCCAGAATCTAAAAATAAAAAAGAGGTTACTGATTGAATGCATGTGAACCTGATCTAGTAAAGAAAGAACCGGGATGAACTGAAATACAGCGTTTTCACCTAAAACTTCGATAATGATAAAAAATGAAACACAAATAAATAAAAGGTTAGCACTTAGCAGCACTCACAAGACTTTAGCTTTAAAACAAAAACATGAAATGACAGCGAAAAGGTGATTTCATTTTACCAACAAAAAAAGCACAAGAATCTACAGGAACAACTACACTTGAGCTTCCGCAAAACATTCAAGCTTCCTCCTACCTCATCAGAAAGAAGACCCCGAAAATCCAGACGAAAGGGACGCCATTTCTGGCTGCATCGCTCGAAGAAGGGCCCAGAAACCGAAATACCTTAGAAAACAAATTAACAGGAGCAATCCCACATAATGGAAGACAATTAATGAGCCAATGCAGATGTTTTTAGCCCCACTGATAGCGACCCAGATGGAGATAATGAAGCAAACGAAGGGGAGAGTGGGTGAGAGAGGGCTGTTCGGTAGCAGGGGAAAAGTTGAACACTGATAATGAAGGAAAAGTTTGAGACTTAAGAGTTCAGAGAGAGAGAAAGAGTGAGATTTTGCAGGACACACAAGAACAGGAAGCCAAGAATAGAAAAACTAAAAAATTGACAGGGAAAAACAGAAAGAAAAAAAAAATCTGGGTAGATTACACTTACTAACAAAAATTTCATTTAGAGGACATTTATTACCTAATTGTTGAAAAAGAACACTTATCTCCTTGTACGCTCTAGCGTAAACGAGCCGAGCCAAACCCGAACATCATTGATTCGAGCTTCAGTTCGAATTCGTGAAGTCAACCGAGCTCGAAAAACACGGCCCTAACTCGGTTGGTCTAATGTTCGAGGGCTCGAAAAAAAAATTAAGTACCTAATTGATTAAAAAAAAAAAACAAGGTATGAGTTGCAGATTATC